>JASAMX010014396.1:0-29039 GCA_030248175.1 Microlaimidae sp. YZB2_3 | reverse complement strand
TTCACTTCAGAAATTGAACAAGAAAATTCCTTAGCTTTTTTAGACATAAGTGTTAAAAAATGCGACAATAAATTTTCCACATCTATTTTTCGAAAGCAAACTTTTAGTGGCTTCTATACCAATTTTTCAAGCTTTATTCCTGAAAGTTATAAAATCGGATTGTTTTACACACTGCTATTTCGAATTTACACAATTTGCAGCACAATGAATCATATTCACGTGAAAATTTCAAAACTTAAATCTATTTTTAAATTAAATGGTTACCCAGAATGTTTTTTGGATAAATGTATCAAACGTTTTTTTAAAAAATTTTCTCAATTTCGACCGCTGTTCAAAAACCGGTTCGCGTACCAGCTTGTCCTATGATGCTGAGTTTACTTTTCTCGGAATTTATCTATACAAACTCGCAAACGTTTAAGAATTCTTTTTAAATCAATACCACAAGTTAACTGTAAAATTGTTTTCATTATTTCTTGTCGTATTGGTGGTTTCTTTCAGGTAAAGAACCGAATCCCAAGGCGCTTAATATCTGGAGAGGTATTCCAATTTTCGGGCGGTAGTTGCAATAGTACCTACACGGGCAAAACTGTCCGCCATTTCACCATTAGGATATCTGAGCACCTTGGAAGAAGTCCTTTCACTGATCGAAATACCATGCGTAAAAAAAATCCGCGGTATTGGATCACATTCTTGAATGTGGGTACAATACCTCTCCAAGTGATTTTTCCATTCTATATCGTGCCAAGTCTGATTTCCATCTGTTATGTAAAGAAAGCATACACATTACACAGGAAAAACCCATTCTCAATAAAAATATTGCGTCCCTTCCACTTCAACTTTTTTAACTGTTTTTCTTCTTTTTTAATGTTTTTTTCACCGTATGTTTTAGCCTTTTTTATTACACTGTTTTTTCCCCGTTTGTCTTATAGGTTCTTTTTTGTTTTATTGCATTCTTTTTACCGTATGTTTTAGCTTTTTTACTCTGTATTTTCCAGCTTTATATAGGTTTATTTTATTAGGCTGTTTTTTTCACGTTTTGTTTTATCGTTTCTTTTCTACAAAAGTTTACATTTTTTTTTAAATTTTTTTTTATCAAAAATTCTTTGCGTTTTTTTAACGTTTTTGCCTGTTTTACCTATTCTCTTTTACCACTTACATTTTAATAATAAAAATTTTTTGTTTAAAGTTTTATTCATCTTTTCACATTACTTTTTTTTATATCCTTTACACATTTCGTATATTTATATTTTGCTGTGTAAAATTTCATTTTATTTCATTCTTTATAAACGTTTTGTGATTTATTCTTAGTTTTAAACGCTTTTATGTGTTTTAGTATTGCCTGATGATGGTAATTCGAAATCGCCGAAACGTTGCAACATACTACTGATATAATGTATACAATAAAGATTTTATCGACTGTGCTTTTATTTGTTGTAGAACTTCCGTTCCCACCGACTAAAAGTTTTAATTTTATAAATAATTATACAATAATGACTTGAATTTTTGTTATGTTTTAAAAAATTTTTGTTAACTTAAATGTTCTTTAAACAAACTAAAAATTATAATAATAGGGCCAAAAATTCAACCGGAATCTCTTAAAACGTATTTTAATTTAAAAAAACTTTAAATTACCCAATTAACGGACGGATTTTCGGAATACCTGAGATTTTATTGCTCTAAATAGCTAAACGTCCCCAGCATGATAGTATAGGACAGGATCATTGTTTAATAAAACCTCTCTAAAACTTTTGAAAATACATGGACCAGTTGGTCCAAAATAAGGCGGGCTGGGATTTTAACGTTGGCTTGTATTCTGATGCGCGGATAAAAGTTATCCCAGGATAATTTTTTTACGTGCTTAAAGGTGCTTAAACTTTTATCTTTGATTTTGATTGTTTTTCAAGAAAACCTTACCTCTGACCCCAATAGCTCAAAAAAAATTTTTTTTCATCAAAATATCTCCAGTGGTTCAGGAGGTATGACCCTCTGAAAATGGCGTTTTTCGACAATTCTGTACTTAAAAAATCACTTAATGGGTATAAAAATTTAAGTTACAAAATATACATTTTAAGAAAGCGGCTATTTCTTTCTTTAATTTGATACCTTGATCATTTAAGTTGGTGCAGTATTTGTTGAAATATTGCGTTTTCCGTACAAGAAAGCCGCATTTTTTTCTAAAAATACAAATGACAAAGTGACGGCAATAAAAGTTGGGCAAACTTAGTCAAATCACTGCCGTTGTTTGGTTTTTTTAGAAAAAAATCGCGGGTTTTTTGTGCGGGAAACGCAATATCTCGACAAATACTGTACTAATCTTAACGATCAGGGTATCAAATTAAAGTAGAACGTAGCTGCTTTCTTTAAGTTCACATTTGTAGTTTAAACTTTAATACCCATTGAGCAATTTTTTAAGTACAAAATTGTCGAAAAACGCCATTTTTGGAGGGTTGTATCTCCTGAACCACTGGAGATATTTTGATGAAAAAATTTGGGGCCACTGGTGGGGGGGTAAGGTTTTCACAAAAAAAACAAAATCAAAGACAATTGGTTTGACTTGGTACCGCACCTTTAAAGGTGCCGTGTGGAGTCAAACTTTTTGTCTTCGATTTTGATAATTTTTTGAGGAAACCTTACCCCTGCTCCCAATAGTCTACAAAAATTTTTTTCAACAAAATATCTCCAGTGGTTCAGAAGTTATAACCCCCCCCCCACCAAAAAAAATGGTGTTTTTCGACAATTATGTACGTGAATGAACAACTGTTTAATGGGTACAAGGATTTAAGTTACAAATTATGCACTTAAAAAAGTGGCAATTTTCTACATTGATTTGATACCTTGATCGTTAAAATTGGAGCAGTATTTGTCGAGATATTGCGTTTCTCGCAAAAATACAATATCGATTTTTTCACAATACAAAATCGATACATACAATACAATACAAAACGATCAATACAATACAAAATCGATTTTTTCGCTAAAAATACAAAGTGATGGTAAAAATGTTGGGCAAACTTCATCAAATCACTGCCGTCGTTTGGTTTTTTAGCAAAAAAACGAGGTTTTTTTGTACGAGAAAAGCAATATTTTGACAAATACTGTAACAATCAAGCTATCAAACAATCAATGCATTTTAACAGTCAAGATATCAAATTAAAGTACCAAATAGCCGCTTTCTTATAGTGCATAATTTGTAAATTAAATCGTTATACCCGTTGAGCAATCTTTCACGTACAGAATTGTCGAAAAACGCCATTTTGGGGGGTCATAACTCTTGAACCACTTGAGATATTTTGTTGACAAAATTTTTGTGGGTTTTTGGGAGCAGGGGTAAGATTTTCACAAAAAATATAAAAATCAAAGACAACAAGTTTGACTCCGTACCGCACCTTTAAGAATGCTAGAAAAATATTAACTTTATCCAAGTTAAAACTGGAATAAACTTTTCTATTGTTTTAAGGATAAGAATTTATCCAAATGGAAAGGTGGATATATATTTTCTTTTGTAGCATTAATTTGATTAAAAAAAATTATGCGCATTGACTGGGATTTTTTATTTTGCGTAAACTAGTTTTGCAAGTTAAATGAAACTAATCACGAAAGTAATTAGTTGTAATTAGTTATTGTAATAATTAGTTGTATTTTAGTGTAAAACACAGTAGTCTTCTTAAATTTGTTATTTCTAGTTTTTATATGATTCATTGTTAATAAAATCAAAAAACTAAATAAGAATAATTATTGCGTCCGAAAATAATATTATACAAATAAAAAGATACATGTAGTGATGTTCTACCCTCCAATTTCATGCTCTAGAGCTCTGGCCATTCAAAACGGAGGGAGTTCTGCTCCTTAAATGAGCGATTTAAAGCTTTAAACGACTCTAGCTGTGTTTGTAGGACTATTTTTATTGTTTTAAATAAGTTTACGAAAAACTTTAGTGTACAAGAAAGTAATTAATGCCATCACTGTTTAATTATTCACGAAATTAACATAAAAATAAGGTGGAACTCTAGAGCTCCAAAGCTTTAGAGCTCCAGGGGTTGCTTTGGGGATTCTTAATGCGGAGTTCCACTCCGGAGCCTCAGAGCTCGGAGCTCTGGGAAACATCACTAGTAATGAGTATCTTTAAAAAGGATGGACCTATATTTTTTAATGAAAAGCAATTAAAAAATGCTGCCTATTTTTAGACATGGAGCGATCAAGCGGCAGAATACGCTTCTACTTTGGTGAAAAAATGTGTCTTCGAGCATGATAGTGTCGCTGAGCGAGGAAGTAAATTTAGTATTTATTACAGTTTAAAAGTTATTTTATATTATTTGAAATCATTTAAAATCAAAATTTATTTATTTTGCATAAAATAGAATACGCAAAGCCGAAATACTACATATAAAAATATCAAAAATATCAATATATCAGGATATAGGGGTGTCTCAGTCAGGACTGGATTCAGGAACCTTCAAGACGTATTGTGTGCAAGACGTATTATTTGCCACTAAGCCACAACTTTAAAAATAAGAGTAAAGCAAAATAATGCTATAGTCACTAGTATTTAGTCTATCATTTTCATAAAAATTTATAGTTCATATGTAATAGTGAGGCTAATTTTCTTAATAATCAAAAATTTCCAAGGTTTTTGTATTTTTTTTTAATTTTTACGAGAAAACTTTAAAGTAATCAATAAAATGCTGCCAAAATAGTTTAAACCATATTTCAAGAAGATTACAAATTTAAGTCCACTTATTTAAGGGACGTAGCTTCGGAGCTTTGAATGGCCAGGGCTGCCGTTAATAATATTTAGGCGTAAAAATCAATAGTTTGTACAAAATGTTAAAAGTTATAAACGATATATATATATATATATATATATATATATATATATATATATGATATAAGCGCGGAAAGATAGATTTATATATATATATATATATATATATATATATATATATATATATATATATATATATATATATATATATATATATATAATAATAACCAAAAATATGGCACCTTGCACTGAAACGCAGTTTATACATGAAGTATGCAATATACATAAGTGTCACCATAATGGATAATTACCGTACTCCTACTTATCTTTTCGTAGTATGCAGAACAACCGATAGAAAGCGCGCGAAATTACCGTATCTCCTACTTATCTTTTCGTAGTATGCAGATCAACCCTCAAAAGCGCGCGAAATTTCGATCGTATTATCTGCATACTACGAAAAAATAAGTAGGAGTACGGTAATTATCCATTATGGTGACAACTATGTATATTGCATACTTCATGTATAAACTCAGTTTCAGTGCAAGGTGCCTATACGGTTTTCTCAATGGCTTCTTCTCCTTTTTTTTCAGAGATAAATAAATATTTTTGACAAACATTTTGATCGATTTTTGATATTGTAAACGCCTAGAGCTCAAAATACAAATATATCAATTTAAGGTCGTTAAATATTTGGCTGGTTCCTGAAAAAAGTTTTCTGCAAAAGTTTTTGGAGGTTAGTCTAAAAACCCCCAAATTTTAAATTAAGCGTTAATTATTTGCGGCTAAATTCTTAACTTTTGACCATGTAAATCTTTATGTCTGAAAATTTTTGTGCAGGTTTCCCATTCTTTTCAAGGCTTAAAAATAAAAAAAAAATTGGTAGGGGTAACCAACCTGGTTTAGGGACGAAGAGAGATTGGAAGGGGCAAATTTTGCTATTTTTGCGAAATTTGTTTGTGTTAAGGGGGCAAAACATCTTGGACAGTGATCCAAAACGTTTTGACAGTGATCCAAAACAAGTTGAGTTAATTGTTTAAAATAACAGAATGATTTAAATTATTGGTAATCACCAAACTTATGGTGACGGTCTTGGAAAAATTTATAGAGTCCTAAGGTACAGCACTGGGCATCTCTTAAAGCTTTAACTTTTGACACAGACTCACAAATCGCAGTGGGCGCTCCATGATAATTGCAATTATTTTTTAATAAAAAAATCAAACAAAGGCAAAAAAACACACCGAATTCATCACCACGCAGGTGTTTGTTAGAAAACAAAAAAAATCCGAAATGATCAAGCAATATTCTTGCTAATATCTCGAGAACCGCTGAAAATTATTTTTTTCGTAATACAATTTTTTACTCAGTAAAACCTAACGCATCGATTGATACCAAAGACCACGCGAAAAAAATACACCATGATTTAGTATACCGCACCTTTAAATTACTTTAGCAAAAATATATAATATAACGAACAATGTGCAACTCCTATATAAAAAGTACGGAAAAGTAGGCCATTATAATGAGCCTCTCCATTTAAATGCACGCGCATTTAGTGTAAGGTGACGTAGGTAAACGGCATATTTTCCCGCATTAAAATGGCTACTATGCCATTATTATGGAGAGTCATTTAAATTTATTACATTTCTAAAACATTTTTACAGAAAATTTTTTTTTTCAATTCGCAGGTACGCGTTTTTGAAACATGTAGCTAACTTTTGATACTTTTATAATCTTCTTTTCGAGACTCAGGACATAGACTAACGTTGTAATAATTTATTGATTTACGTATTTTTGTGGGCACAGCTCATTTAAGGGTACGCGTCTATATTAAACGCAAAAAAGTGTATTTTTTTACTTATCTCGAAAACATTTAATTTTAAGATATGGGTCAAAATTTGTTCGTTTCCGGTGGCAACCAGCCTCTTAACGCAGAGAGCGCAGTTGACTATTGGGACGATGAGAAGCACGACTACGATTACGAATCCAACACTTGCGCAAGCGGAAAAATGTGCGGACATTACACCCAAGTAGGGAATCTGACTTAATTTCGGCCAGTCCTTAATTTTGGCCACCAATTTAGTGTGTTAAAAAATTGGTTTTTTTTAAACACAAAAGAACTAAAGGTAAACCCAACGTGGCTGCAACAGTTATTCGTTGGATTAAAAAATGCCCCCCATTAAGTAACCATTCAAGTCACAAGAATCTGACGTTCACTTTATAAGCCAATTAGATTCGATTTAATATCGAGTATTTGTTTGATAAAGTGACGTCAGATTCTCGTGATGTGAGTGGTTATTTAATGAGAAGCATTTTTTAATCCAAAAACAACTGTTGCAGCCACGTTGGGTACTTCAGCACAAAAGTAACTGGATTAATGTTGAATAAAGTATTTTTGCAAAAATTTTTTATTTTTGTTATTCTGCATTATCAACATTTTTATAATGAAAATGATTTTTTTGTGATTTTCTTAATTTTTGCTTTGTTTTTGAACTGCATTAAATTTAGAACTAAGCACAATATAACCTCAAAATATCTTCTATTTAAGGCTCAAAGTTCTTAATTTTTATGTTTTGATTTTTTCTTTTAAATCACTTTGCAACGCGTTTAACTAACTGCGCATTTTAAGATTCTGTTAATTTCGGCCACCTTAAAATTCAGGTTAACGAACTTGTGGTTTTTTACTGCTTTTAAAAATCATCGTACTACCGTATTTATAAAATTTTTTTGCTCGTTTGACTTTTTTGACGTTTTTTAAGCAAAAAATAAAAATTCAACAAAAAATACAGGTTATTAAAACTTGACATAATTATTTAAAGTCTTGCTAATAACTATTAAAGTTTGCAAACATGAAAAATTAAGTTATACAGTGCCAGTCGAAAGTAGCCTAGTTTTGGAATGCGTTCCGCGCTCTGGGAACGCTTCAGAGAACGCGCGTTCCGAGAACGCGTTCCAAGGATTTTCGATATCCTGGAACGCGTTCTGGCTTTCACTTGGACCCCTGGAAAGCACCCAGAATGCGTTCGGAACGCGTTCCCGGAACGATGCTGGTGGGCGATATCGGAACATCAAAGCTGGGAATTGATGTCATAGCCAATCACAGGCAGTGATTTATACCCTTCCCAGGCGCGTTCCTGGAACACATTCCAGGACGCGGGTTTTTTAACGATGCAGGTGTTTAATAGTATAGTAATTAAATTATAAAATAGATGCCACAACACCTTTTATTTTTACACCTTTTCTTACGACCATAAAAGTCAGTCCAGATTTGGATTGAAATATAATTATTGCGAACGGATCAGCAACATTTCATCACAATGCATTTAATTATTAGCTTAAAATAATTTAGTAGAATAAATATATTACAGAAATATCCATAATATAGAAATAAAAACAGTTTACTGCATTTAAGCATAAAAAATTTCATATTTTTTCAGTCAAAATTTCTCCCAAATCAAGAATACAATTTTTTACTAAGACATGAATTTAAAACATGCAAAATAGTGTCAAAATAAAAAAAACCAGTTAACTAAATACATGTAGTTTTTTAATTTATTCGCTAATTTCATTGCTATTTTTGAACGGCCAAATATAATTAAATTTAAGCGCAAACAAATGAAACTCAGAATGCGCCAATAAATAACATTGTAACTATAAACTACGGGTGTCATTAGTACTAAAGCTAAAGCTAAAGTGCTTTAGTACTAAAGGGTTTTTTGGGCTTAGTACTAAAGCTAAGGCGCGGCTAAACTGAAATTAGCTGGCAAAAACTCGGCAAAAGTATGGGCCCGGCAAAACGTTAGCTTTTGCCAGGAAAATGAAAAATCACTCAAAAAATAATTGACCAAAAAATGAACAAAAACCAAAAAAAAGTGTTCACCATTAAAAACATGATTATTTAATAAGATTTCTATCCATCAAAATGGAAGAGGTATAGTGGGGTTCTTTAACATAAAAATTTTGGACCCCTCTCCTGAAAAACATCGTGTTCTCCTCAGAAAATTTTCCAATTTTTTTAACCTGGCTCTCCTCCAGAATTTTAAATCTGACATTTTCTAAAGTATTTTGTTTTAACCCACAAGACACACCCTGACGCTCTTAGATTTCGAAATTTTCTATACTATCCTTCCCAGAATTTCCAAGATGCAGTCTTACCTCGGGTAACCAACCACCTCAAACCATTCCCTTACTTCTTTGCGTCTTAGCTGCCAAAAAACTATGCTTATCTGAAATTAAATTATACTATATTTTTACTTTAAAAGAAACATAAGTGAGTATTAGGAACAATAATGAATAAAAGATATTAAAACGAATTTTGGTTTATGTAATATGGGGTTTTATTTTTTGTGTTTTTTATTTTTGCTCAAGCATTGAAAAATACAAATTTTTTGCTTTTTGAAGTATTTTTTCGAGTTTCTAAGTGCTTAATATTAAAATAATCTCATTTTTACTTTTTCATATGAGCATTTTGTAAAGTTAATTGTGCAGTAAGCGTTTTTTTTAAATAAAAAAGGTATTGGTTAAAATGTTTTGTTGCTTTAGATATTCATTTCGGAAAAACTATTATTGATAGTATTAACCATTTTTGATATAGATATTAACATTTAAATTTAAAACTGGAATACAGTTACAAGAGCAACTTTACACCTGTAAAATTAACCCTAAAAATAATACTTTTAAAATATAAAACTAAAACCTGATGCAATAAACGTTAAAAATTTACTGTAAACTTAACAATGCAATGCTAAGAATTACCTTAAAAAAGGGATAATTTTTAAATTTTAGGAATATTTCCATATTTGTCAGTTTGGCAAAAGCTAAGGCTAAAGTGCTTTAGTACTAAGCCTTTTTTTGGGCTTAGTACTAAAGCTAAGTCTAAAAGATTTTTGAACCTTTAGTATTAAAGCTAAGGCGCGGCTAAAATAAAATTTCCCGGCAATGCACACCCGTACTATAAACCTATTTCCGATTATTGTAACTATTTCTAAAACTATTTTTACTTTTATACAATAAATATTAAAAAACAAACTACAATTAAATAAGGTTGTTATAACTTAATTTCAGCTTAATTAATTGTAATAAATAACATATAACGTAAAAACAATTATAAATTTTAACATATATTATTTATAGTTTGAATTTAAACACCTAAAAAGGTATTCTATAATTATTAGGCAAAGTTCTTTCCTTTAAACATTATTGAAATTTAAAATTTCAAGTAAAAAAAATTCACAAGTAAAAAAGCAGATGAATCTAAAATTTACAAAGCGGCGTTTAAAATTAAAAAGTAAAAAAGCGGATGAATTAAAAAAATTGCAGTTTAAAAATTATATTGTTTTTGTATTTTCGGTAATAAAAGTGTTATAACTAAATAACATTCAGGCTAATGATGTTCCCAGCTTTCAATATCATGCTCCAGAGATCCCGCCATCTAAAGTGGAGGGAGCTCAGGAGCTCCGAAGTTTTGGAGTTCTGCCTTTAAATGAGCCATTTATAGCTTATTTTAGCTTTAAATACATTTTAAACTATTTTATCTGTATTTGCAGGACTAATTTTACCGTTTTAAAACTATTTGAATAATTTTTAGTTTAAATAACAAATTTACCAAAAAATTTATGCTATTACTTTTAATTATTCATAAACTTTGTATAAAAATAGGGAGCAAAAAATTTATGCTATTACTTTTAATTATTCATGACCTTTGTATAAAAATAGGGTGGAGCTTCGGAGCTCCGATGCTTTCTTTGAAGCTGCTAAAAACGGAGCTCCGCTTCAAAGTTCCAGAGCTCGGTGTTCTGGGGAGCATTACCAGATCAAGCATTCAGAACGCAAAATCTTGCGTTAGGATTACATATATGTATTGAGTTAAGTATTTAAAGAAACACTATTTGATTCAGTTTTATTATACCCTCTTTTTAAGTTCAGCTCAAAATATAAGCGTTACAAATTGCAGCAAATATGTTTTTTTTTTATTTTGAAATCTCAAACGGCCTAAACTAGTAGACTAGTAGTAGTAGACTAACAGACGGCCTTAACTCCTATAACCCGCCTAAACATACATAACATAAGCTACTCACCCGTAACATAGTAAACCACACGTTAAGACATGTCATAAGCACCGCCTGATAAGCCTTTTACTCCGTGGGCATAAAGCCCTCCACATTTATTTCTCATTCTTCGTCCACAATATCCACTAAGACGCACCCAAAAACTTGACTCACACCTGCATGTCCCAGCTATAGTACTTATCAATAATAAAAATAATTAATCCCAAAACTATATATATGACCTAGACAAAAACTTCTCCATGTTTTTTAAAAAAAATTTTTTTTTTTAAATTTCTTTTAAATAGTTAAATAAATACACTAAATGTTTCCAATACATATAAAAAAATACTCAAAACAATTCCTTGTGAAAATAAAGCCCTCTAAAACAATGTCTTGTCATAAATTTAAACAATATCTCAAACATTCAATCACACTTATGGCGTAATTTTTTTGTGTGCCAATAACATAATTCAAATCGGGCAGAAGGGGGTAGGTGGGTCAGCATGCTCAATGAGCGACGTTGACCACGCCCCCTTTTTAAACAGCAACAACCCTAGCGACGCATGGGTCTTAATCACTGACAAGAGGCATTCACTTTCTATATCTTTTCATTTGCTAAAAGGTCTTTCTTGCTTTCTTTTTTTCGCTCCAAAATCAATTTTTCTTACTCGTTTATTCGTTTAGGAGAGAGTTTTCTTCGACGAAAAAATCTTATAAAAAACGTTTTCTTTTTTCTGTCAAAAATACGGATTTAGAGTTTAACTCTAATATTCGTTTACATAGCTACATCATACGGCCGACAGGATTGGCATTACATCACATAAAAACCGTATTATATTTTCCTACCACATTACATTTTAATAGCATAACATGTGTTCAACCCGTTAGTGGTAACCCTTGCTGGTTTCCCTTTTGAGCTGTCTACCCACAAGGTACTCTTACCTTCAGCTTAACAGGCTCACATTCAGCCTTGGTCTATATTCGACCCTTAGCCCACATTCGGCTTTTGGCTCACATTCAGCCCCGGCACCCGTGGTACCCCACAATACCTACCGCAGTTAGTTTTTAACTGTTCTCTCCCATATTCGGAGTTCTTTTGGGGTTTACACACCCTTAGCACATGTTTCTATTCCTTCCCTCGTCTACGCACGCACCTGCTCTTGTCGCGTAGCAACGCTCCGCGCAGCCCCACTCCACTCTTCCAGGTCTTCTCATCTCCCATCTTTCTTCTGGCCTATGTATCCAAGCGCCGTTGTCGCTTAGTATTTTGTTGTACAAAGTTCGATCTTTCTTGCGCCGCTTCCCATCTTTTACCAAGCAACCTGCGCTCTTTGCCCTTAACCACCCCCACGGTTGCGTTATCATTCCTTTCCCTCTTCTACGGTGTAAAGCCTAGCTCCTGTAGCTCTTCTAGCAGCTTTCACGTCCCGGCACATCACCGTCCTCACAACTCCCACATCACCGTCGTGTATACAATCCATTACTCTTACATCTTATTGCACATTTCAATTTGGAATGTTAATATTTGGCCTGACAAGGTCTTTTCCAAAACACGTGTTGCCTTTTAAACTCCTATGAGTTGGTATAAGAATTCCAGCTTTATGTGTCTATTTTAGTTTTGGTTCCTATGAATCACGGCTATTTTTAAACTATAAAGCAGTCTTCTCACATCATATATATTACACACGGATTTTTTACCACTTTGGCACAGTTGCCTTTAGTTCGGTTTTACGATCCCTCGCATAATTTTCTACCCCAAGGTACCTTCTTCTCAACTTACAAGCGTCTCAAATCATTAATATGAAACGCTTTACTCTGAATCGCATCCTGCGTACACATATCGCCATGGTCTTAGACATCAGTGCAACTGAGACCCAAACACACCCTACCGCACCAGAGCAACCAGCTCTCCGTGATGCACCCACCGAAAAAGCTCAAACAACCACTGTTGAGCCAGCCTATCACCTCAACGGCGACCAACCTAATACTAACGCCGCTACCGTGATTTCAACCTCCTCTGTACGCCAAACAGAAGAACCAGCGGCAGACCCGAGCTACGTTGAAAGACAGGAAAGTGAGTCTGTCTTTGAGAACACGGTGCACGGTCTTTGTCTGTCTGTCTTCAGGGCTTTCTTCCACTAGCGTGGAAAACCACACATAAGTTAAATTCCACCGATTTCCAAAATCGTGGTACAATAAATTTTGGTGTCCTAAATTGGAGAGAAAAAGCTTTAAAAATTCAGATTAAATTCTTGTTGCAACAGCACCGTGCATATTATTGTTATCTTGCGGTTCAAATATGTAAACTAACCTCCTATCTAATTTAGCAGGTTGGCTATTTAAAAAAAATTCCATGGATATTTGTCTTTTTGAACACAAGTCGTGACGTCATATTAAGATGTTTTAAAACCAAAAACATTTACATTTTTTTAACTTTTTTTATCCATTCATTATTGTTTGATTAGATAATACCTGTGCTAGTTTTTTATAGATAGGCTATTGAGGTTTAATATTCGGATTTTCGATTTTATAAAAAAAATTCTCAATTTTACCAAATCCCGCCTAAGAGCATGCATACAAAACGGAAATTTGAAAAGATGGGTATAACACAAGTTAATTGGCCTTCAGAGTCCCCTGACTTGAACCCAATTGAAAACTGCCGGTGTCGCAGAATAGATCTTCCCCCCTATTTTTCTTCCCCCCGGAAGATTTATTCTAGTGCGCTCTAGAATAGATCTTCCCCCGGAAGATTTATTCTGGTGCGCTCTAGAATAGATCTTCCCCCCGGAAGATTTATTCTGATTTACGCCAGAATAGATCTTCCCCCCTCAGAATAGTTATTCCCCCCGGAAGATCTATTCTGGTTCAAACACCAGAATAAATCTTCCCCCCTCAAAAATTTGCATAATTTTAAAAAATGACACACGAGGATTTGTTAGGGCAAATTTTAAAAACATAATTTTTAACACAGAAGGTTAAAATGTTACATTTAGTAAAAAATAGTTTGTTTTTTGTATTTTTATATAAATCAACTTTAGCTTTAATTGTTGTTAATTCAAAAACCAGTTGAGCATTGACATTAATAATTAAGTATTATTTAGTTGCTTTTTGGAGATAAAAAAACACGTTTGCATTCTTTGGGTATGTAAAAAAATATGCCATAATTAAATAAACTGAATATTTTTTTAAGAAAATTAATATCGTGAAAAGGCTTTTTTTATTTAAGTTTATCAATTTTTAAGACAAAGTATAATAAAAAAAGACATGAAAAATGACACCAGTTTAATTTTTTTTCGATCAGTATTTGATTCATTATTTACCTTTTAGTTTTTGCTTCTTATAAAACATAATATATAGACAAAAATTGAAATAAGAAGAAATAAAAATTAGATTATGGGTATCCATAAGTTTTTAGTTTTTTGTTTTTTGTTTTTGTTCAAAAACAAAAAAAAACTTCTTCATGTTCAGCAGTTAATTCAACATTAAACATAAACAGGTTTAAAGTTGTTATTTTTTTGGTTGTTTAGGTTGATTTTTAGGTTTTGCTTAGGCTTAAGAAAAAAGTTTTTTTGTTTTTAATCAGGAAGTGATATTTTCCGAAGATATGCAGAATGTATTTTTTCTGGCGCTGCCAAACTTTCCTGCGAGTTCTAACTTTTTTCATAATATATTGCTTAATATTTTAAACGGTTAATATTTTGAATTTAAGTTTTCTGCTTAGGTTTGCTTAGGGTTCACATTTTAGCTTTATAGGATCGAAATCCTAATTTTAAGTAAAACATTCAAAAGGTGTTAATTTAAAAAAGGCAGGTTTTTTTTAAAAATATTTCGGATATCTCAAATGTTTGATTAGAATAAAATTTTTTTTTGTGTGTTTATTAGCAATTTTTTGATCTGAAACCTCAAGTATTTTTTATGAATTTTTTGACAAAAAAAATGAAATGACGCAAAAAACAAAAAAAAAGATGTTGTTTTTAATATGCAAATAATTGTTACATGATTTATAACAAGGGGGAAAATTTATTCTAGAGTGAACACCAGAATAAATCTTCCCCTCTCTGTTAAGAATTTTATGCAAATTTTTGCTGTATGCTCTAACACAGGGGGGAATAAATATTCTGAGGGGGGAAGATCTGTTCTGGCGTGAACCAGAATAAATCTTAATGGGGGAAGATCTGTAATGGTGGAAGATCTATTCTACGACACCGGCATCAATTAAAGGAATATTTACCAAAGGAAGCCAAGCCACGTAACAAACAAGAGTTATATGCCGGTGTTAAAAAATTCTAGGGGTCCAAGATGACCGAAAACGTCTGTCGTAAATATATTCAAAACATTCATAAAGTTTTACCGCAAGTTATTGTTATAAATGAAGGGCCCACAATATATTAATTGTATTTTGATACTCATGATTTGACTATGATTTGATGCCCATCTCTGTACCAATTTTACTGTTAACCAAAAACTTAAATTTAACTTTGTTATCATGTTAAAAAACATTAAAACGTTTTGCCGCTTTTTGCACGAATGTTTTAAAAACCGTTCTTATGGTGTTTCCTTTGCGGTTTGAGCTTTTGTTTTTAATTTTTTAGCTACATACTTGAACCACAAGATAAAAATAATATGTTTGGAACTGTTGTAACATCGATTTAATCTAAATTTTTAAATCAAATTGTTGTTGAAACAGTTTTGAACATAATTATTGTAGTTTAACAACATATTTTTGAACAACAATTTAATAAAATCAAAGTTGTCATACCACGATTTTGAAAATCGGAAGAATTCAACATTTTTTAGGATTTCATAATAAAAATCAAAAAATTCGCTGCATCTTATAACGCTTTTATTTAGAGCTGTCGTGAGTCCTGACCGCAAGCGCAAATTAACCACAAATATTTTGAAACAAAAAGTTTAAAAAATTATCAGTTTTTTGAGCTATTCTTGTGTTTTTAAAATTAATATTCTTTTAAAATTACGCAAATATTGTTGTTTTTTGAGCTACTGATGATTTAATAAAACCTTGAATTCAAGAATTTTGGTTAACAAAATTTTTCTTACTACTGTAGCCCACTTGGAAAGGATTGAAGATTAAGAATTAAAGTGTTTTAAAATTAAGTGTTAATTTAAAATCTTCTTAACCAAAGCTAAAATTACTAATCCGTTTCTAAAAAACAAACCCATAAGACTGAATTGAATAGTGTTTCTTTGATTACATTGAAATTTAATAATAGTATTTAATAATAAAACAGAATTTTGATCAGATTAATTCCATCAAGGTCAGTCAGGTTTAATTTGTCTACAGTACAGAGTTATCTTTAGAATTGTAATAATTTGTAGTTAAGAACTTGCGAAAAATTAATGAATCAAAAAAATCTTTTAAGCTTTATACTTGGACTACAAGATAACAACAAGCTTTTTACACAACTGTAAATTTTAACATTATTTTGAACATTTTTTGACACCATTTTGTACGTTTTGTTTTAATGTTATAATATACACTACTCCAAAAGCGAAAAAATAATCTAAAAAAATTTTAAAGCTACATACTTGAACTACAAGATAATAACAAGCTTTTAACATAACTGTAAATTGTAACTCTATTTTTTATGTTTTATTTTGACAATATTTTGTACTTTTTTATTGATGTCTTAATAAAATAATACAATTACAAAAATTAAATAATCTAAAAAAATTTACGCTATAAAATTAAACAACAAGATGACAATAATCTTTTTACAAAACTGTAAATTGCATTAATATTTTGTATGTTTTATTTTGACACAATTTTGTATATTTTTTATTTATGTCTTAATAAAATATTGTATTTTTGATTTTGGCAAAATTTTGACATAAGAAAATATGTAATTATGTTTAAATGCGGTAAACAGTTTTTATTTTTATATTATTGGTATTTCTCTAATCTATTTATTCTACTAAATCATTCTTAAACTAATAATTAAATGCATTGTGATGAAATGTTGCTGATCAGCTCCAAATAATTATGTTTCAGTCGAAATCTGGACTGACTTTTATGGTCTTAAGAATGGGTGTAAAACATAAAAGGTGTTTTGGAATCTTTTCATAATTTAAATACCTGCATCCTTCCTGAAACGCGTTCCAGGAACGCGCCTGGGAAAGGTGTAAATCTCAGCCTGTCATTGGCTATAAAATCAATGCCCAGCTTTGATGTTCCGACTATCACCCACCTGCATCGTTCCGGGAACGCGTTCTGAGCGCGTTCTGGGTGCGTTCCAGGGATTCAAGAGAAAGCCAGAACTCGTTCCAGGATGTCGAAAATCCTTGGAACGCATCCTCAGAACACGTTCCTGAGAATAAATTTGCAACCTTTAAAAATTTTTATTGTTTGTTTTGGCAATAGTTATAGCCAGTTTTTTCTAGGTGGTCGAAGTTAATGGCTTGCGTCTTAATTTCGGCCACTATTAAAAAAAATTTTATACCTCAACTGATCTTTAAAGGCTTGTTCATACTTATGACAAAACGTCCTTTGGACGTAGTCCAAAGGACAAAAGTCTTTTGGATTTTGTCCAAAGGACAAACACGGCGTAAAAACTTTCTTTGGACTTTGTCCTTTGGACAAAGTCCAAAGGACAAAATCTAAAAGACAACGTGTTCATACTTTTTGTCCTTTGGAATTTTCCCTTTGGATTTTGTCCTTTGGACTTTGTCCAAAGGACAAATTCTAAGTAGCATTCCTACTTCGGCCAAAGGAAAAAGTCCAAAGGACGTTTTGGTTTTTTAAAACTGTCCTTTCGACTTTGTCCAAAGGACGTTTTGTCATAAGTATGAACCAGCCTTAAGTGTAACAGAAATTTTAAAATTTTGCATGGAATAATAAAAATGAGTATCGTTTGATTTTTAGACCAAATTTTGGGTCGATTGGAAAAACCAGAAAAAACGTATCCAAAAAAATTAAAAAAAAATGGCCGAAATTAAGTTACCCTAATAATTCACAAAAAAACATCGCTCACTTATGGTATTTTTGTACAGTTTTAACTGTGGAGCGTTCAATAGTATGTTTGCAACACAGAGAAAAAATGACGCTTATTTGTTTAAGTTATTGGAATAAATAGCATTATAACATTTTATAATGTCAGAACAACTAAAATTTGACCAAATATAAATGTTGTTGTTTTTTTTAATCCATAAGAATTATTGTAAAACTTCTAAAAAACCTAAAATTCATCCCCAATAAAACACACTTTAAAGATACAGAGAGGCCTGATGTTTATTATACAGTGCCAAACCATGATTTGATTTTTTAATTTAATTTTCGGTTTTTACCAAACTGGCAAAAAGCGAAAATTGTTCACGGCCGCACCTTTTAGTAAAGGCAGCGCCTTACTTTTGAAACTCTTACCATTGCAGTGTTCTAAAAAGTATACTCGGTTGTTCTTCCTTTTTGACATAAAAATCCGGGACACCTATAGTTATAGTTATAGTTAGTTAAGCCCGCCTATAGTTAAGCAATTAAATTATCAAATATAATATGCTTGCTTTCTAATTTTGGGCTTCTTTCAACAACAAAAAAATACAGGGGAGTCTTTAGTCTTTCAAATATTTTACCGAATTAAGAGAAATGACACCCCAATCTGAAATCCTAAAATCGACGTTTCAAACAAATTTTTCAGGCATGTTTTGGTGTCGTAAGTTTAACTCTTATTCTATTTAAAAAAAACATGATTTTTTGTAAAAATAAACATTTTTTTAATTTCTTTTTAGCGCAATTTTTAAAGCAGCTTTACAACTTTTAGCTTAAAAAAAAAACTGAAAATTATATTGGAGAACGGCAGTGTAAGGTAGCTGGCATAAAATTTTTAGTATAAATAAACGCTTATAAAGGTTTACCCTAGACGAAAATCCAGGAAGCCCCCTCCCCTCCCCCAAATTTCAGAATTTTTTACCTCTGACCCCCCTCTAGAATTTAAAATTTGACCTCCCTTCTCCCCCCACGAAAAAATTTTAGGCACTTTTATTATACTCAATTTTCTTCCAAAAACGTGAATTTTTAACACGTATTCATGTTTTTACACCCTTTTTACACCAGTCTATCGCTCTTTATTCAATAAAATGTAGTATTATCCTATTAAAAAAACAATTATTAAAGTTATTATGGTTTAAAACTGTGTTGCTTTGGACACGGGACCCCACCTGACCCCCCTTTTGATTTCAAAATTTTGCACCCCGGGTCGCCCCTCCCTTCTAGAATTCAAAATTCGATTTACCTCAGGTATTCACCCCCCAGGCTGCCCGGACTGTCCTCACCTATGTCTACTAGTAAAATTCCTATTCTAAATCTACTAATTTCTTAGCGTTCTATTAATTTTTAAATACCTAGATATCCACGTACACGTTTCTACTGCTTTTCTATATAAATCATAAACGCAACAATAGACGTATACACTAACGAAAAAACCGCACGAGCGATTAATCAAAAATTGCGCAAATCAACTTAATTTATTCATTGTACTTTCCGTTTAAATACATCATAGATGGTAATTTTAAAAATGTTATTACAATAACTCTTCTTTCCTCCCCTCCTCCAAACAAAAAGAACCCCAAGCTCGCAAAAAATCCACACAGGTACTAAAGCGTTGGAAATTCGTGTGTGCACCACTATATAATTAGGTGTCAAAACATAGGAGGGCGGAGCCAGTGTAGACGGAAATGGACAACACCTGGCTTTCTGCTATTGTTATTATTGCAGTCGCATTCATCCCACAAAAATCTAAAAAAATACAGATGGCAGCCTTCTAGATTTTAATTGGAGAGGGTATACGGTATACCCCACCCTCCAGATTTGGAGAGGGATGTCCAAAAATTTTTGTCCCACCCAAATCCAAATGCTCATTGTTGGCGTTTTTAGTTCTGAGAGTCTTCTCGAAATTCAAGAGGAAGAGCAGTGTCCGGACTAACAGTGGCGTGCTCAGGATTTCATTTGGGGGGGGCGGTCTGGAGGGAGGGTTAATACTAACCCCGAAGGGGTGCCTGGGGGGCGAGAGCCCCTAGCGGGGTCAAGGGGCCCCTGTCAGGGGGTCGGGGGGGGGGGGGGGGGGGGGGGGGGGGGGGGGGGGGGGGGGGGGGGGCGGGGGGGCAGAATGGTCCCCCGGGGAGAAAATTTTTAATTTAAGGCGCTAAAATACACTAGAAATTTTAATTCTAGATGACACTTATTATAAAATATAAAGTTTTTTTTATACCTATTCATTTAAAACATGTGTTTAAAACGTTAATAAAAGGATAACAGTATTTATAAGTTTAATCAAAACTACTGAACGGGATAATCGATTTGAAATTAAAAAACTAAGATAAAAACTATACGCGTAGCGGAGGAAATTTTGGGTTTTTGACTATTAATGTGCTTTTGGAAGGCATTGGGAAAGTTTTTGTACAAGATTAAAGGAAAAATTTTTTCTCTCCCAAAATTTAAAAAACGTAAGGGTCCCCCCTTACGAAAAAATCCGGCTTCGCTGGATTTCGGCGGGGGGGGGGGCGGCCGCTTCCCCCCTGGGCACGCTATGCGGACTAACCCCAAATTTTATGTGGGAGGGTTAGACGGTTATTGTAGTTAAATATATCTGCGATTCTAAAAATCAAAATCAAAATTTAACTTAATTCAAAGCCACACACATACTGTCATATCCATATGACAGTCTTCACGTTATAGATTCTAGTCACGAATTACACTAACAAAAAAACATAAAAACAAAAATACGAAAACCGACACCATTTCATCGTAGTTCTCAGCCACGAGATACAAATCTCACTCAGCTGATCGTGTTTTTTTTTTTCAAAATAATATTAAAACCAGCGACCGATTATATCAGCTCACTATTGTTAATTGCATTTGCACAGGTGGAAACTTCGTTGCCTCGCTCCCCCGACATTTTAAAGTATTGATTTTATCGGCAAGTTATTAATGGCTTTTGTCAAGGGCCACAAATCTTATTCGCTATTAGCGCAGAGTCGTTTCTTGACGGGAACATGCGAATCAACATTGAATATATATAGAATTTAAATAAAATTAACGTAAAACTATTTCCAAAGCTTACAAATCAAATCTGTTGAGCTTTCCAGGCATTCGTTGATCATCACCATATTAGCGCAGCTTTTTTTAATAGTCCAAGCAGTTAGTTGTTTTTCTGTAACTTCTTTTTGTAATTATTCTCCAAAATTCTGTTATCGCAGTTCGCCATCCGATACTAATATTTTCGGCGACAAATTAGCAAATCGCTAAGCTTTTATTAACTTTTCTCATTGTTTATTAAAACTAATTCACGACTCACGAGGTCAAATTTAAAAAAAAAAAGATTTTGTTTCCACAATCGAAATAAAAACATTATTAAAAAAACAATATGAACGCTATTTCCAAACATTTTCCGCCGATATTATCCCGGTTGATCCAAAAAAGTGTCCTGGCGACATCCTAGTTCGATCGGGTAGGCACTACGTCCACGTGAAACATGGATCCGTAAACCAGGTACCTAACATGTAATTCTTGCCGCAAAACAAACGGGGTTCTTTTAAATCATTGAGTGGTAAACTTGGAGCTGTCGATAAATTATGGACCCCAAAAACAAGAACTCGGTCCCAATAAGAAATTCCTGACAGGATTTGAGTGAAACGACTTGAGACCTACAGCTCTAAGTTCCTTCCGCCCCAATTGACTTCAATTAACAAAAAAATAGGTAGAAAATTTATGTCAACTTTTTTCTCTTTAAGGTTTCTCTCTAAAGAGCTAATGAGCTGCAAGTCTAAAACCTCGAAAAAAGATCCCGTGGGTTTAAAAATTTATGTCCACATCTTTCTCCTCACTGTTTTTTCTCTAGAGCCTCAAGTCCAGAGAGCCTTCGAAGACTCCAGTCGGTCTAAAGTGCCCAATCGGCGATCAATCTCCCTTCCTTAAAAAAACAGCAGAGTGCGCACTTAGAGCGGTTACCGGTAGCTCTGGAACAAAACGTCGACACCACAGCTAAATGAGCCTTGGTGATTATAAAGTACAAGTGACTGTGACTCATTCCGTAGTTAATACGGTACCATTTTAAATCTAAAATCGAGTTACAGTCTCATATATTTTATACGAATTGTGGCTTATTTTGTCGTAGTAACGACGAAAAGCTATACTACCGCCGAAAAATCCACTAAACTACGTAATTCCTTGCGTCAACAACCGACGGTGGCGGCGGGGATCGAAAACTATCGGCCACAATTGACCGGACGTAAGCCGCGGACAAGAGACCGACGCACGTTTTTCCGCCAGCGCCAAAAACCCCTCCTTACTAAATTATAAAGAGTCACAATCGGTGTAAAATCAACGTGACTCTGACTCATTTCGTCATGATAATGACGTGCGGATCAATCACTCTTCTTAACAGCTCTGTCCTCCACTTAACCCTTGGCCGAACTTGGCGACCGATGCTTGAACCGCGGTGACGGAAAAAATACAAGCACTTTCTGGCGCCTTAAAAGTTTTACTTTTGTTTTAGGTATGTTAACGATTAAAAAAACACTAACTTTTTTTTGGCTTTCAGAAACATTTTTAAAGTTTGTCAACCGTCAGTGTTTGGATATATTCAGTAAAAACATAAAGCATACTTTTGCCACTTGCCATTTTTTTAATGTAACATAAATCTATAAACGATTTTTAAATTGTTTGGTACTTTTTAGAGATGGATGTGGAGTAAAACCTAAAATTTAATAGCAGATAATCAAATTCAACAGATTAAATATTTTTAACGGTTAGTCCCAGGCAAGACACATCTTAACCATGAAAAACTGCAAAAACAACTAACTTAACTCCAGGTAGCCATAGCATTCCAAACATAGATGAACACCGTCAAAAAGCTAGGGGGCGGGGCGGGGGGGGGGGGGGGGGGGGCGGGGGGGTGTTTACCCCTGGGCTTTGCTTTTGTTTTTTCGTCTTTTTTTGTGTTTATATATTTTTATGTGTCAGTTTTTTTTCGAGAATTTGTCTTTTGTAGGTATCACAACTTTTCACATCACAAAATCTAAGTAAAGATATATAATAATGGGTGAGATGAATTCAATAATCTCTTCAGGTCGGCAAAGGGAAAAATTTGGGGTTAGAAGACCACTTTTGCAAGGGGCGGGGAATCCTATAGGGGGGTCTAGGGGGTGGGAGCCCCCCCAGATTTTGGGGTTGGGGGGTCGAGAGCCCCAGCGGGGGGAACCCCCACAGGGGGGGAGAAGCCCCCCGGGAGAAAATTTTAATTTAAGGCGCTAACTTAATTTTAATTCCAATATACTTATTACAAGATAAATCTCTTATACCTACACATTTAAAACATCTTAAAACTTAATTAAAGATAATATTTTATATAGTTTTATTAAACTTATACCTTAACTACTAAGGGATAATCGATTTAACAAACTAAAGATAAATTTATCAATTAACAATTAACTCTCCACGCGAAGCGCGGAAAATTTTACATTAAACACTTAAAAATTTTTCTCCGAGGCGAATTTGGGGGGCCCCGTACCCCAAATTTAGGGAGGGGACAAAATCGAAAATTTTGGGGGGGGTCCCCCCACCCCCCCTCTCCCACCTGCGGGTTACCCGCACAAACTACACCAAAACTAGGGCCTAGGGGGGGGTCGAACCCCCCCCCCTGGATTTTTTGGGGGTTCGGCTCGGGGTGGACAATTTTAAAACCTAGAGGGGGGTCAGGTGGGGTCCAATGTCCTAAGCAAAATACTTTTAATCCATTAAAGGTTTCATAATAGTTTTTTTATAAGATAATACTACATTTTATTGAATAAAAAGCGATATTGAGGTATAAAAAGGGTGTAAAAACATGAATTTGCGGTAAAATTCACGTTTTTGGAAGAGAATTTAGTATAAAAAAAGTACTTAAAAGTTTCTCGAGAGGGTAGGGGGTCAGGGGTAAAAAATTTAAAAATTTAGGGGAGAGGGGGGCACCCTACTCCCCCCCCTGTTGATCTATGATTCCAAATTTTTTTTTCTAAAAAAAATGCGTTAAAAATATTTTTATTACAGTGGTTACCATTCTACTGACCTAAATTAAGGGCTTATAATCATAAGAAAACAATTAAAGGGGTGTTGGTTGCTACAGGGCAGGGTTTTCAGAAATTAGGAATCCTCAACACTCTTCTCCAGCTTCTCCTTACTTTAAAATATTACCAACGTAAATCATTTAATACTACATTTCGTCGAAAAATGCTGTTTTTAGCACTTTTCTACAAAAAATTACAAAACTTTCGAACAATAACAATCTAAAAAATTAACTGGTGTTCGTTCACACATGTTTTTTTTTAATAAAACTTCTCAAGTTTTCCTCTTTCTGCTTAAAGGCTGGTTCTTACTTGTGTGTCCAAAGGACAATCTTAGCAAAGCCAAAACGTCCTTTGGACAACCCAAGACCCTCTTTGGACTTTTTCCTTCGGACAAAGTATGAAATGCTACTTGAAATTTGCCCTTTAGACTATGTCAAAAGGGCAAAGTCCAAAGGACATTTTGACGCTGTGTTTGTCCTTTGGACTTTGTCCAAATGACGTTTTGTAACAAGTATAAACCAGCCTTAAAAGGTTTTCTTTATGGTGGCATTTTAAGAGTCACCAAAATCGTCAGTTTGTGTTGCTGCCTCAATTAAAAACAATATTTCAAAATAAACTCCTCATGATTATACTGTGGGATTATGATTTTGTATTCCATATGTTGATAACAAATATTTAATCTTGACAAGACAAAATATAAACTAACACAAAAGCTTTAGTTAAATTCCCATAAGCTATGACGTTATTCAATCAAATCTTTAAAAAATCTTGATTGTTTTTTTTTGTTATATTTAAACACCACAATAAAATTTTTAAACCACGCAAAAATGCCACCATAAAGAAAACCTTTTAAGGCTGGTTTATACTTGTTACAAAACGTCATTTGGACAAAGTCCAAAGGACAAACACAGCGTCAAAATGTCCTTTGGACTTTGCCCTTTTGACATAGTCTAAAGGGCAAATTTCAAGTAGCATTTCATATTTTGTCCGAAGGAAAAAGTCCAAAGGATGTCTTGGCTTGTCCAAAGGACGTTTTGGCTTTGCTAAGATTGTCCTTTGGACACACAAGTAAGAACCAGCCTTTAAGCAGAAAGAGGAAAACTTGAGAAGTTTTATTAAAAAAAACATGTGTGAACGAACACCAGTTAATTTTTTAGATTGTAATTGTTCGAAAGTTTTGTAATTTTTTGTAGAAAAGTGCTAAAAACAGCATTTTTCGACGAAATGTAGTATTAAATGATTTACGTTGGTAATATTTTAAAGTAAGGAGAAGCTGGAGAAGAGTGTTGAGGATTCCTAAATTTCCTAAAACCCATCCCTGTAGCAACCAACACCCCTTTGATTGTTTTCTTATGATTATAAGCCCTTAATTTAGGTCAGTATTATGGTTACCACTTGAATTAAAATATTTTTTAAAAATGCATTTTTTTTAGAAAAAAAAATTTGGAATCATAGATCAACAGGGGGGGAGTAGGAACCCCCCCCTCTCCCCTAAATTTTTTACCCCTGACCCCTTACCCTCTCGAGAAACTTTTAAGTACTTTTTTTATACTAAATTCTCTTCCAAAAACGTGAATACCGCAAATTCATGTTTTTACACCCTTTTTATACCTCAATATCGCTTTTTATTCAATAAAATGTAGTATTATCTTATAAAAAAACTATTATGAAACCTTTAATGGATTAAAAGTATTTTGCTTAGGACATTGGACCCCACCTGAACCCCCCTCTAGGTTTTAAAATCGTCCACCCCGAGCCGAACCCCCTAAAAATCTAGGGGGGGGTTCGACCCCCCTAGGACCCCCTTCTAGATTTTGGAATGTCATCTACCCGGGGTAAACACCCCGCGCCCCGCCCCTAGCTTTTTGACGGTGTTCATCTATGTTTGGAATGCTATGGCTACCTGGAGTTGAGTTAGTTGTTTTTGCAGTTTTTCATGGTTAAGATGTGTCTTGCCTGGGACTAACCGTTAAAAATATTTATTCTGTTGAATTTGATTATCTGCTATTAAATTTTAGGTTTTACTCCACATCCATCTCTAAAAAGTACCAAACAATTTAAAAATCGTTTATAGATTTATGTTACATTAAAAAAATGGCAAGTGGCAAAAGTATGCTTTATGTTTTTACTGAATATATCCAAACACTGACGGTTGACAAACTTTAAAAATGTTTCTGAAAGCCAAAAAAAAGTTAGTGTTTTTTTAATCGTTAACATACCTAAAACAAAAGAAAAACTTTTAAGGCGCCAGAAAGTGCTTGGCAAATTTTTCCGTCACCGCGGTTCAAGCATCGGTCGCCAAGTTCGGCCAAGGGTTAAGTGGAGGACAGAGCTGTTAAGAAGAGTGATTCATCCTCTGATGTCATTATCATGACGAAAAAATGAGTCAGAATCACGTTGATTTTAATACTTATTGTGACTCTTTATAATTTAGTAAGGAGGGGTTTTTGGCGCTGGCGGAAAAACGTGCGTCGGTCTCTTGTCCGCGGCTTACGTCTGGTTAATCGTGGCCCATAGTTTTTGATCCCCGCCGCCACCGTCGGTTGTTGACGCAAGGAATTACGTAGTTTAGTGGATTTTTCGGCGGTAGTATAGCTTTTCGTCGTTACTACGACAAAATAAGCCACAATTCGTAAAAAATATATGAGACTGTAACTCGATTTTAGATTTAAAATGGTACCGTATTAACTACGGAATGAGTCACAGTCACTTGTACTTTATAATCACCAAGGCTGATTTAGCTGTGGTGTCGACGTTTTGTTCCAGAGCTACCGGTAACCGCTCTAAGTGCGCACTCTGCTGTTTTTTTAAGGAAGGAGATTGATCGCCGATTGGGCACTTTAGACCGACTGGAGTCTTCGAAGGCTCTCTGGACTTGAGGCTCTAGAGAAAAAACAGTAAGGAGAAAGATGTGGACATAAATTTTTAGACTCACGGGATCTTTTTTCGAGGTTTTAGACTTGCAGCTCTTTAGCTCTTTAGAGAGAAACATTGATGAGAAAAAAGTTGACATAAATTTTCTACCTATTCTGTTTTGTTAATTGAAGTCAATTGGGGCGGAGGGAACTTAGAGCTGTAGATCTCAAGTCGTTTCACTCAAATCCTGTCAGGAATTTCTTATTGGGACCGAGTTCTTGTTTTTGGGGTCCATAATTTATCGACAGCTCCAAGTTTACCACTCAAAGATCTAAAAGAACCCCGTTTGTTTTGCGGCAACCATTACATGTTAGGTACCTGGTTTACGGATCCATGTTTCACGTGGCAACTTAGTGCTCACCCGATCGACCCAGGATGTCGCCAGGAAGATTTTTTTGGATCAACCGGGATAATATCGGCGGAAAATGTTTGGAAATAGCGTTCATATTGTTTTTTTTAAATAAATGTTTTTATTTCGACTGTGGAAACAAAATCTTTTTTTTTTAAATTTGACCTCGTGAGTCGTGAATTAGTTTTAATAAACAATGAGAAAAGTTAATAAAAGCTTAGCGATTTGCTAATTTGTCGCCGAAAATATTAGTATCGGATGGCGAACTGCGATAACAGAATTTTGGAGAATAATTACAAAAAGAAGTTGCAGAAAAACAACTAACTGCTTGGACTATTAAAAAAAGCTGCGCTAATATGGTGATGATCAACGAATGCCTGGAAAGCTCAACAGATTTGATTTGTAAGCTTTGGAAATAGTTTTTCGTTGATTTTATTTAAATTCTATATATATTCAATGTTGATTGCATGTTCCCGTCAAGAAACGACTCTGCGCTAATAGCGAATAAGATTTGTGGCCCTTGACAAAAGCCATTAATAACTTGCCGATAAAATCAATACTTTAAAATGTCGGGGGAGCGAGGCAACGAAGTTTCCACCTGTACAAATGCAATTAGCAATAGTGAGCTGATATAATCGGTCGCGGGTTTTAATATTATTTTGAAAAAAAAAACACGATCAGCTGAGTGAGATTTGTATCTCGTGGCTGAGAACTACGATGAAATGGTGTCGGTTTTCGTATTTTTGTTTTTATGTTTTTTTGTTAGTGTAATTCGTGACTAGAATCTATAACGTGAAGACTGTCATATGGATATGACAGTATGTGTGTGGCTTTGAATTAAGTTAAATTTTGATTTTGATTTTTAGAATCGCAGATATATTTAACTACAATAACCGTCTAACCCTCCCACATAAAATTTGGGGTTAGTCCGCATACATGCCAGGGGGGCCCCCCCCCCGCCGAAATCCAGCGAAGCCGGATTTTTTCGGAAGGGGGGACCCTTACGTTTTTTAAATTTTGGGAGAGAAAAAATTTTTCCTTTAATCTTGTACAAAAACTTTCCCAATGCCTTCCAAAAGCACATTAATAGTCAAAAACCCAAAATTTCCTCCGCTACGCGTATAGGTTTTATCTTAGTTTTTTAATTTCAAATCGATTATCCCGTTCAGTAGTTTTGATTAAACTTATAAATACTGTTATCCTTTTATTAACGTTTTAAACACATGTTTTAAATGAATAGGTATAAAAAAAACTTTATATTTTATAATAAGTGTCATCTAGAATTAAAATTTCTAGTGTATTTTAGCGCCTTAAATTAAAAATTTTCTCCCTCGGGGACCATTCTGCCCCCCCCCGACCCCCTGACAGGGGCCCCTTGACCCCGCTGGGGGGCTCTCGCCCCCCAGGCACCCCTTCGGGGTTAGTATTAACCCTCCCTCCAGACCGCCCCCCCCCCAAATGAAATCCTGAGCACGCCACTGTTAGTCCGGACACCTGCTGTTCCTCTTTGAATTTTGATAAAATTCTTAGAACTAAAAACGCCAACAATGAGTATTTGAATTTGGGTGGGACAAAAATTTTTGGACATCCCTCTCCAAATCTGGAGGGCGTGGTATACTGAATACCCTCTCCAATTAAAATCTAGAAGGCTGCCATCTGTATTTTTTTTTAGATTTTTGGTGGGACTAATGCGACTGCAATAATAACAATAGCAGAAAGCCAGGTGTTGTCCATTTCCGTCTACACTGGCTCCGCCCTCCTATGTTTTGAACACCTAATTATACAGTGGTGCACACACGAATTTCCAACGCTTTAGTACCTGTGTGGATTTTTTGCGAGCTTGGGGTTCTTTTTGTTTGGAGGAGGGGAGGAAAGAAGAGTTATTGTAATAACATTTTTAAAATTACCATTTATG
>JASAMX010014393.1:0-16782 GCA_030248175.1 Microlaimidae sp. YZB2_3 | reverse complement strand
AATGAAAATTAAGCGCTGTTTATTTAATTTCTATTTGAAATGATATTAATTATTTATAATCCTGTTTATTTTTTAAGAAATATTCGCAATCCATTCTTGTTTATTGCATTACTTTTATAATTGTTGCAAATGAAAAAATAAAAAATATAATTAACATTATTAAAAAAGCAGTTTGCAAATCGATTTATCATTGTAAAAAAAATCAAAAAAACAAAACAAATTTTTTCAAATTAATATTTGTTTACGAATTTTATGCAAAAAAACATGACTTGTTAGATTTGTCCTTCGGGTTTAGTTATTTTTTAAATAAAAAGTACGAAAATGTAAATAAATTACACGAAAAGGTTTTAGTGTTATGCAATTCTTATTTTTGTTTTATGTTTTCACAATTGTTTTGTTTTTCTAATCTTACTTTTATAAATCAGTCAAACAAACAAAATGGTATTTCCATAAAAAAATCATGGTTATGCAATAAGTTTATTCATCTTTATGGGGAAGATTGTTTTTTGCTTGTCAGTACTCTCGTGTCCAGTACCCTCGTGTCCCTTCTTGCATAATGAATCGGATTTGCGACTATGTTGTGGTGAACGCAATTTTTTTAAGCCTAGTACCTTCGTGCTTAGTACCCTCCTGTCCAGTACCCTCGTGTCTAGTACCCACGTGTCCCATTCCCATTCTACTCTATAATTAATATAAACCAGAAATAGTAATACTAATAGAAATAGTAATACTGATCCTTGTGGAACAGGATTGATAATCTTGTAAAGCAAAGACAAGCTTGTTTATAACATAACTGATAATTAATAGCTTTCTGTTAAATAAAAACCCTTGAATCCAGCTTAAAAATTTTCCAGTATTTCTACATTTTGCAATTTATTTACAAGTTTTTGATCGAAAACAGTGTCAAACACTTTAGCAGGATCAAAATAAATAACATCCATAGATTTCTTGTTTTTAAATCTTTAAATTCTTGTCCAATTATAGAGTGTTTCTAATAATTGTGTTTACAACTTTAGAACTTTTGTCTTTATAAACGATGTTGTGTCCTGGCCAGTAATTTTTGGAAAAAGAAAAAAATAGTTTATCACGTTTAAAACTGTTCATTGTTGTACAAAAGAATGAGGGGAATGTGACTGTAATTTTTTTTCTGCTTTTTTAGTTTTTTTTTCAAAAGTCACCCAACCGTTTTTTACCTCAGTGACACACGTGGTAATAAAAACCATCAAGATTTTAAGGGATAACGGTCCATTTCGCTCCCGCCAATTCGCTCCTGACCCATTTCGTTCCCTGAAAATTTTTGCAAATTTATTATTTTTTGCTGGGACCAACCTCGCTCTTGGCCTATTTTAGCCAATTTTATAAATTTATCACAAAAAAAATTTGTTTGATTTTTAGGTTTCACTTAGGCTTAGGAAAATGTAGGGTTTCCGTCTTTAAGAGCGTCGCAAAAAAGGAGTTCACAAAATTTGCCAGCAGCGAAGTGGGCCGGGAGCGAAGTGGCGTGAGCGAAATGTCCCCAATTCATTTTAAAAACATTGAAAATGTCATATAATATTCGTGATCACGTCATATATGTTTTGCTCTGTGGCAATTATTTGTAGTATATGCGAACTATTTAACGAAGTGTGGTGTGATTTATAAAACACCAAGCGAACGACTCTGCTTATATTAACGACTTAATTGAACGACTTAATATCACTGCTACTTTAGATACAAAGATTAGGATAACATTTGCAAACTTTGTTTTGGCTATAACTATCTGACTGCTTACACGCCAGCGATTATTCATAACTATATATTTTATACGCGTATTGCACTGTGTTAGCTCTCTTTATAATAAACGCCTTTGTATTAGCGGAATCATACAATATTACCTTATTTTTCAAATAGTACTATAGTACGCAGTACATAGTACTTGACCAACACTTATACCAAAGATAATTTACAAACAAAAAAAGGAAAATATAATTAAGGAAATTAAAAAAATAAATGCTGCAAAAAAGAAAGCGTACCATAACTTTCTGAAAAATAAAGGGGAGAAGAACACATAGAGTCATAAGACTTCTAACTAATGTACCTATCAAATTTAGTGTATTTTCTAGCTAATTTTTGAGGTTTTATCGTTAAATGATTTTAAAGTTTTTGCACAGATTATTTCACTTGAAAAGTGATTCCAATAATTTATGACTCCTACAGAAAAAAAACTTAAAAGTGCATCTTTGGTGGCACGAGGTTTGAACAGTTTTTATTATCATCGTGACGCAAAAAATATGTGGCAAAAAAAACATTTTTCAAAAGAGACATCATTTAATTTATTTATAATAGAATAACACATATTTAAATCAGACCTAATACGTCGTTTTTCCAATGATTTAAGATTTAGCACTTGCAATCTAACACAATAACTACTCCCAAGTGGTAGACCACAGCTTACAAAAAGCCGCCGTCTGAAATAGTGTTGAACGTTTTCATGACAGTCTTTAAGCAAATAAGGCGACCAGGCTGGACTACAATATTTTAAGGTGGGATGGACAAAGGAGATATAAGATCTTAGTAGATCATTTTTGTTTGGTGTTTTAAAACATCTAAAAATCATATTAATTATTTTAAATGCCTTTTTTTGCATTTTCATAACAGTGAGCAGAAAATTTTAGTTAATCAGAAATTATAACCGAAATTACGTGCATTTTTTTATTTTCCAAACTAACATTTTTTATATGAAGCCCAGATTTGGGATTAGTGGTCCCCATATGAATAACTAATTGAATTTTGAAGAGTTAAATTTGAGTCTTTTTTTGCAAAATCGTACAGCTTCACATCGTCGGCAAACAGCTTCCATTCAATATTTGATAATTGTTGAGGAAGGTTATTGATATAAAGCAGGAAGAGCAAAGTTCCCAAAACGGAACCTTAAAGAACTCCAGAAGAGACGTCAGCATAAGTGGAGGAAACTGGTTCAACAATTAGTCTTTGTTTTTGATTACTGAGAAAATCTTTTATCCAATTAAAAAGATCGCCTACAATTCAACAAGAACTGAGTTTTGACAAGAGCTTTTTGTGATTTACTGAATCAAAAGCCCTACTAAAATTAATGTACACAACGTCAATAATTTCACCCAAATCATGAGCTGAATGCCAGACAAAGATTGTTTCAAGAAGTTGTGAGCAAGTTGACCTTTTCCGAAAAAATCCATGTTGATTGTGTGATATTAAGTTGTTTGCAACTAAGTAAGCAAGTAACTGATCATAGATGCATGTTTCCATAACTTTGAGAGCAATACAAGTGAGGGAAATAGGACGGTAATTATAAGGATTTGTGGAGCACCCTTCCTTGTAAAGAGAAATAACATCTGCAGTTAACCATAACTGGAAGACCATGAGTATAAAATGATACATTAAACAAAGAAGATAGTGGTTCAGCCAGAGAAATAGCTAATTTTTTAAATATTATGGCTGGTATTTTATCAGGAGTAAGACTGCACTTGTTTTTGCACTTTTTTAAAGCTTTTAAAACTTTATTAGTATTAAATTTAATTTTTGATATTTTGGATTCATTTTTTACTTGGGGTCCTAGCACTGGGTTTAATTGATCGCCAACTGTAAAATTATTTAAAAAGTTAGTTTGAAGTAGTGCAGCTTGTTCTAATTTGTCAACAGTCAAAGTTCCGTCTTGTTTAGTTAGGGGACCAATTGCAGCAGAACCTAGTCTTGTATTATTGATAAATTTAAACAGTTTGCTTTGATTGCCTTTTAAGATTTTTTGTTCTTTTTTCAATAAAATTTATTAACGGCAGTTTTGTATTTACAATTTAAGTTGTTATACTCTGCTTTTTCCGCTGTTGTGTTTTATGTGGGATATAGCTTTTGTTTCTTTTGTCTTAATTAATTTATATATATTCAGGAAAATATGGTTTATTTTAGGTATTTTTTGCGTTTTTAAGTAAGACATACCTAATTATTGTCTCTTCAATCTTAGATCTTATAATCTCCCAGTGTTTTTCTGCAGTGGAGTTTTGTTGAAATAACTCTTAATAATCAACAGAATTAAAAAAATTATTTGTGTCCAGTTGGCATTTTTGAAGTCATGATATGTTTTTGCTACATTATTTTTTCCGGTTTCACCTTTTAAATAGAAATTTACACTTTTATGGTCTTTGTCACACATGGGCTCAGAAAATGTCACTTTAGAAACAATGGTTTCTTCATTGGTAAGTATAAGATCTAAGATATTTTCCTCTCTAGTTGGGGCTGTAATTAATTGTGAAAATGATTTTTCAGAGAAGAGATTAAAATAGATATTTTCTAAAACAGTTCCAGGCGGAGTGTCACTGGTCCATGCTAAATGATTTAGGTTGAAATCGCCCATAATAACAACTGGGAAAGAAACTTCGCAAAGAATATCAAGAAGAGATGCAAACGATTCAAAATAAGTCAAAGGCGAGTTTGGAGGGCGGTAAAAACATAAAACTCGTGATGGAAAAAATTCGATTAAATCAACACCAACTATTTCAAATAGAATTACTAATAGAATGAAGAGGAGGAGGAGGAGCTAATAGAATTACTTTTAGCCAATTAGTACTTGGAAAAAATTAATCAATGGATGAATTGCATCCAATGGATGAAAGATTTTTTACATAAACACCAATTGGCTAAAAGTAATTTTTTTACTTTATAGCTATGTAAAGAATATTAACATTGAACATTTTCCGTTTAAATGGGAGTGTTTTGATTATCGTGGCAAAGATAAGACTCTTTCAGGCACTTGTTTAATACAAAATATTATTTGTAATTTTATATTATTTAAAATTTATTTTTAAATTTAAATTCTAATTTTTTTAAAACACTGAATTATCAAAGTTTATATTTTAACGTGTTGTATTGCTTTAAAAAAACTTTAAAAAATCATTTTAAAAAACTTTTATATGCGGTTATTATATTCGCTATAGTGTTACTTTTCATTTTGTTTTAGTTTGCTTGACAAAGGCTTGTGTTTTATCAATATCGAAACGTGGGTGTTTAATAAACGGTTTGAAAGTTTTGTATCAGCAGCAACGCCTAATGCATTTTCTTCAAAATTTTAAAGCAACCCTAAAGATTTCATAACATAAAACGGTTGCATTTTTATGTAAAAAAATTTTAATTTTAAAAATCGTTAAAAATTACTGTATGCATGTATTTTTTATTATCATTTTATCTAACCACGATCGTCAAAACCCACCCATTTAAACAAAAGTTGTTCAGTGTTAACAATCTTCTCAGAGTTATGACGTTATAGAATCATTTTTAGTCAATTAGCGCTTGGGAAGATTGATGTCCAATAAAGTTAGAGATCTATATTTTTAGCTCCTCCCACAACCAGTTTCACAAAGCAAAACATATATGACGTGATCATGAATATCATATGACATTATGAGAGTTCTTGAAATCCTGACGTGACTAAAGAGCGACGATAATTAAGTTGTATTTTTGCTCACTCATAAAAAAAGGGATATTTTATAAATACCAATTAAAAACTAATACCAAGTAATTTATACCATCTACTTCCATAAACGACTTGTCCACATATGTAGCCGAGCCTATTCCTGAGGTAATATATTTTTAAAATTTTTGGTTTAAATGAATGTTTTTTTAGCAATAAAAAACTTTTAAAAAAACTCTAATAACAAAAGTTTTTATGTTGACTTGTTAAATAAAATCGAAAAACCATATGAAAAAGCAATACACCGAGTTTCTTCTATATTTGTGTTGTGCCACTTCTCAAAAGCAGAAGCTCTTTACCATTTGCTCATTTAAAAATTTATAAACCCAATTTGTTTAACAATTACCAACTTCAGAAGAACTTTTTTCAGCACCATTTTCTGATTTGTTGATGAAACTTTTATTGACGATATCTGGAGAGTTCTTTATTCCTAGTATTTTATATAACCTTCTGTCCAAAAGACCCAACAACAAAGTCCAATAAATTATTATTTTCCTCATGTTTAATCTAAATTGATAAAATAAAAAGTATATTATAAGTTTAGCAAATTTAACTGCACAGGTTCAAATTTTAAGCACCCTTAAAATGTCATTAGTATTTGTAATTATTGCTATGTGTTTTTCTCTGTGAAAATAAAAGTAAAAAAACACATGTTATAGTCAACGTTCAAAGCCACCAACAGAAATGTCAGTGTTTAAGAAACAGGGCTTCAAAATGCAGGCGCAAATATGAATAAACAAATGTGACAACACTATTATACAAATGTGGGCACACTATTAAACAAAGGAGGGCGACGCGAGTTTAAAAAGTAGGGGGGAGTTTTTTAAACAAATAGCGGCGCGCAACTTAAAGGCGCTAATTACACATCTGGCGGGTTTTTTTCTTATAATTACTTTCACTGAGAACAATACATTTTGACCAGCGTCTAAAATATTTTAGCCTAATTTAGTTTTAAAAGTTTTTTGACTCATTTTATTATTTATTCTTATTTGTGATGAGTTTTAATTGGGCAAAAATAAATGTGACATAGTTTTTAATATTTCTTTGTTCAGATTGAAAGAATTTGTGTTTTTGAATTTGAATTTTTGCTAATACTTTAAAACAGCTTGTTTTAGAAAATATCAATTAATTGAAAACAAAATGAAGTATAAAAAGACATGCAAGAGCTATAAAAATTCCATTAAAAACTATGTACATTATCACACAAGAGGAACATGTTTTAAAATTAAAAATTATAAAAAGTTTTTATAAGTTTGTTAATAATAAAACAAATTAAAACAAAAGAACGCATTCCACGAATGCACAATGAACATTGAAATTTTATAGTATACAAAGAAAAAGCCTAAATTTTTGCTGTGTATTTTTGTTTTTTCTTTTTTTTTCTTTTTTTATTTAATGATCAGATAAGAGAACTAATATTTCATAATACATAGTCTGTGCATAGTTTAATTCTGTTGTATGTATCATCATTTCCTTTTTTTTTTTCCTTTTTTTCTTTTCTTTCTTTTTTTTTCAACAAAATCACATTTTAAATCATATTTGCGACTTAATCGCCGCTAAGATAAACTATAATTCTAACAAAATATCAACATAGCTATCTGATATGACTTTAAAGGCTCAAAAAGAGCACTTATTTAAGTCAGTTTTAAAATTTTCTTGAATGCATTCAAAGAATCGACAGTTACTTGAGACAGGAGTGGATTGTTCCAAGGTATAAATACCCTATTTCCAAAAAAAATGCTTGCAATATTTTTTTTTCTTCAATAGCCAATTTGAAGGGATGACCATGGGTTGCCCAAACATTGGCTTGCAAATTGTTTAAGCTATGTATAAATTTAATGCACTCATTTAAATCAGTTTTGTCTTTTTGGCCCTTTAATCTTTCTAAACCAAGGTAATCCAGCCTTTGTTCATAACCAACAGGTAACAACTTGCATTTATAAAACAACCTTCAAGTGAAATTTTGTTGCACTTTTTCCAAAATGTTTATATCATTTTGTAAATAAGGGTTCCAAACTGCACTAGCGTACTCCAGAATCGGTCTAACATAGGACTCATACCCTGTGATTTCACAGTTATTAGAGAATCTCATATTATGAGATATATAAACACCTAGGTCACGCAACAATTTCGTAGTTGCAAGTACATTATTACCAAGCTTATATTTACAAATTAGCGCGTTTTTATGATTTTGAATATGCAGAACTTCACATTTATGTTCTGATAATTGCAATTGCCAGTCTTTTGACCAGCTTTATTTTCTATCTAAATTTTTTTGAAATCTTAAGGTTTAAACGTGGTAGTCTTTAGATAAAAATTTTGGAAACAACTTTAATCAATCATCTGCAAAGCAAAATTTGTTTTGTAGCATGGATTTTTCGACTCTTTTCTTTTGATAGCATTGTTGCTCTTTTCTTTGTTATTTCGACGTAAATAAAAAATCAACCTTAAAATCGATCTGCTCAATATTAATCGCCGAAATTTGGATGTAAAGTGTAAAAAATTTTATTTCTATTTCTGTAAACTCTCCAGAACTTTTTATTTTCTACTTCCTTTGGAATTTTAAATTTTTAACTTTTCGCAACTTCTTTTCAAAACTTTCAAAAATTAATGGCTGAAATAACGAAAACTCTCGCCCGGAGTGACTGCGTTTGCACAGTTTGTCAGAATCTGATCGGCAACCGAATTGAACTCTCAATACACTAAATGTTTTAATTTTAATCTACCTTATCACTTTAAATGTATTGGACTAGCTATTTTTAAGCCGAGTAACACTATCAAAGCTTTGTTAGAACTTCCCGGTCCTCAATTTTAGCTACGTTTTTATTGTGACAAACCCGCTTGTTTTCAACCTCCTGGAAGGCTGTCTCCACGGCGTTTCTGCAACGCTTCTGAAGTTAACTTTGATAACAAAAATACCGCAGAACTAAATCGTGAACTAAAACTTCAAATCGCCCAAACCACTTAGCATGTTGCTCAGCTATAATTGGATATGAATTCTGTTAAAAATTTAATGGAAAATATTTCCAAAAATATTCGCGATATGTCCAGTGTGACTAAATCCTATGCGGATATTGTAAAAAAAAAGAAAAGGGAACCACTTCATCTGCTGCACCAGTATATTATATGATTAAAGAAATCCTTTCTGAAAAAGAAATAAAAGCTAAAGTAATACTCCCTAACTTCTCAGAGACCACAAATTAAACTGTAACATCTCTTTAAGCAGCTGTCAGAAAGTTTTTTGAAGATATTGGTTTGGAGAATCTTTGGATGCATGTTGCTTCAGTTGAAAGCCCTGGACGACCTCGTTTACTGCTGAAAACAACAATGCAAATAGCACACCGAAACCTCATTTGTTGAAAATCACTGTGTTCAACGGCGATGGTCAAGGTGCTATAAAACTTAAACCCTTTTATCCGCGTGGCAGATTCTCTCCAATGATCCGGAACTAATTCTAAAAAAGAAGAGAATGGAGCATCGCCCATTGATGCCTAAAGAAAAACTAAAATGAGGTATATAGTTATAAGGAAACTCAAAGACTTTATAGCTTTTCTGTGAGAGAAGATAAGAATAAAAAAGGTGAATATTTGTTTAACAAATTTAAATATAATAAAAATTCGGCTAGTTGGGTTTTGTTAGACGTGGAAACGAGTCTTTTAAACTCCTAGGTGGAGAGGCCACATTTTTGTATAATCACAAAGTAATCACAAAAAATAAAAATAGTAAAAGCATACTTAAATGTATTTACGCTAATGTTTGTAGCATATGTAATATTGAATCTCGAAAGGAGTTAAATTTCTTACTTGATAACCAAAAATATGATTTATTATTTTGACGGAAACATGGCTAAACGACGATGTAACTAAAAGTATGCTTAACCTTAGTAATAATTATGTGATATACCGCTGCGATCGTCAGAATAAATTAGAAGGAGGTGTTGCCATATTTGTGCAACGAAATTTAAAAACCAAAGCAGTTAGTATTGATTTAAAATACCAAGACTTAGTAGTTATTGCCGTTGATATAATTGGTAAAGTTTCGTCACGTAATATCTGTTTTTACCGCCCACCAAACGCTTTTTTGGGTACTCCTAATTATTTTTCGAGTTACTAGAAAATCTATCAAATGTTATATTTACCGTCACAGTTATTGGTGATTTTAATATAGTAGATAATTTTTGGAAAATCAATGCTTCTTCTCTTAGTCAATCAGCCGATACTTTTAGAAACGCTTTTGATCAAAACGCATACACTCAATTAGTTGATCAAACGACAAGAATTAATAATTTTTTTTAGATTTGGCTTTTTGTAATCATGATTCTCATATAATTAACGTTTCAGTATCCGAACCTTTATTTAATAGTGACCATCTTAGCATAGACTTTGGTTGCAACGGTCCTACCTTAAAAAAACAGGGTGAGATTACTTTTTACGATTTTAAGCATGCTAATTGGGTTGCAATGAACAACTATCTAAATGAAATTGATTTTATTGAACTTTTCATATCAAGCGCTTCAGCAGAAACACATTGGTAAATTCTTAGCTCTAAAATATTAAAATCCATAGATCTTTGTTCCTAAACGAATAAAAAGTTTTTGTAATAAGCAAACGTACCTTAAGTATATTCAGTGCATTAAAAGTAAAAAAAAGATGTTAAAATCTTAAAATGTCAGCAGAAGATCAAAAATTATATAATACATTTAATCGAAAATTTAAAAGAGAAGTATCAAATTTTAAACAAAACAAGGAAAAACGGATTCTTGAGTCTGGCAATAAAAATATGTTTTTAATTATGTAAAAAAATCATGACAGTCTTTTCAAGAAGTTGGTCCTTTGCAAAATGAAAACGGTTCGCTTACTGGTGATGTAATAGATAAATGTGAGATTTTAAATAAATGTTTTAGCAAAAACTTTACACAAGACTATAGGAAATCTTCTAATATTGTTCGTCAGGTTCCACCAAACAAATTTCTTAATAATAGAAAGTTTACTAAAGATATTGTGCTAAAAGCTTTTAAAAAAACAAAAAAAAACTAAAGCTAGCAATACACTTGACGGTATCCCACCAATTTTGCTCGGAAAAATAGCGCATTCAATCGTTGATCCAATAACTTCTGTATATGAGGTCTTTTACAACCCACAATCTTCCAGCGACATGGCTAACTGCGCTTGTAATACTTGTCTTTAAAAAAGGCTGCCGAAGCGATCCAAATAATTACTGACCCATTTCACTTACATGCATAGCGTGTAAGGTCATGGAATCCATAATTTATGATCAAATGTATTCATTTCTTTCAAAAAACAAAATACTTTTTGCAGACCATCATGGGTTTCTTAGAAAACGCTCTACGTGTACTCAACTAATTGAGTCAGTTTTTGATTGGAGTTTAGCTGTTGATGAAAAAAAAATTATTAATGTTGTGTATATTGATTTCAAAAAGGCCTTCGATTCAGTCTGTCAAAGAAAACTACTTACAAAGCTTTCAGCATACGGAATTGGGGGTGATTTACTAGATTATAGCTTTTTTAAAAGAAAAAACAAAAAGTGATTATTGATGACTCATCCTCTTCTTTTTCTAATGTAACTTCAGGAGTACCTCAAGGAAGCGTTCTTGGGCTGCTTTTGTTTCATTTATTTATTAATGATCTTCCAAAAGAAATAGAAAACGTAACCTGCAAATTATTTTTAGATGACATAAAACTTTATCAAATTTGGAAAAAATTCAAAAACAATAATGATTTGCAAAATTACATGAACAAACTTATTTTGTGGGCCCAAATATGTTAACTACGAATCGCACCACAAAAATATGCGTTATGCATGTTGGATATGGAAACCCCGAATTTCGGCTAACGATTGACAACAAACAACTTCAAATCAGTAATGAAGCGCGTGATCTGGGTGTATTAATGTCAGATAACTTAAAATATTCTGAACATTGTAATAGCATCACTAAAACAGCGTACAACAACATATCTAATATAATATTTAGAATTTTCCAAACTCCCAATTTAAATGCACTAATAAAAGCATTCAAAAGTTACATCCGTCCGCAGCTAGAATACTGTTCGCATTTGGTCACCATTTTATGTAAAAATATAGATTTAATTGAATCTGTTCAAAGATATTATACTCGGCGTGATTTTTATGAATGTGGTCTACAGGCCAAAAGTTATCTTGATAGACTTAGATTTTGTTGTTTGGAGCCGCTTGAGAAAAGACAAATAAAAAGTGACTTATCTTTATGTTATTAAATAGTAAATAATTTAACTGATCTTCGCTGTAACAGCTTGTTGTAATATGGCAACTATAAAAGCAGAAATGATCACAAATTCAAACTTACTCTTCCGAAAACTTCAAAAAATATGTTTAATTTTTTTACAAAGTGTGCTGCAAAATACTGGAACCAATTACCTTCTGAAATAGTTGAATCCAACTCCCTAACTTCTTTTAAACAAAAACTCAAAATTATTAATTTCAACAAACTATTAAAGTTTGAAAGGCTCTTATAAGTAGCCGTTTGGCTCTTGTGTCCTCTCCTTTAGTTCCTTCAATATTTTGCAATGACGTTTTATTCTTCTTGTGTGTTTGTTTTTTTAGTTTAGTTTTCTAAAACTCCAACTGTTCGTCTAAATACGTTTTGTTAAAAAATTTTATTTTGTTACTGTAAAAATAATTTGTAGGTATGATGTAAATTTTTTTGTCTTTACGTTAATTGTCAAGTATTGTATATGTGGAATAAAGTGTTTTCGTTTTATTTCATTTCAAAAAGTTTGATTTGTGAGTACTTAACACAATTAACAATGTCATTAATAATATTAAAAATAATAATGGGTCCAAAATGGAATTTCGAAGAACTTAACTTTTTACAGGAAATGATATAAATACTGAGTCATTAATTACAACTTTAAAATCCCACCCAACTAAAAATTCTTTTATCCATTTTAAAAATTTGCCAGAAACACCATATTTTTTCAGCAAATATAACAATTTTGATGTGACACGGTGTCAAAGGTCAAAGGCAAAATCCAAGTATATGACATGGATTAGAACTATTTGTTTTAGTGTCTGCGTCCTCATTAAAAATTTTCAACAGCTGTGTTATTGTAGAGTTTTTTGCCTTAAAATTATGTTAAAACCTTGACAAAATGATATGTAAAAAGACAAGAAGTTCTTCTTTAACAAGTTGCTCTATTAGTTTACAAAAAAATGTAAGTGAAATTGGACAATAATTTTCTTTTAAGCTTTTGGTTCCTTTTTTAAACAGTAAGTTTAATAAAGCTATTTTAAAATCAAGTGTTAATTTTTCAAAATCAAAAGACATCTGAAAGATTATTGCCAAAGGTTCAGCAATAACTTTGGCTAAGCGTTTTAAAAAGTAAGCTGGAAAACATTCAGGCGTTCGAGACAATTTGTTTGGGAGCTTTTTTTGGGCTTTAAATACCTTTTTGTGGTAAATATCATGTTGTCCAACTTTCCTATATATGGTAAAATAAAATTTGGTAAAGTATTATCATCATCAGTAAAAACGGAAGCAAAGTAATTTCCAAGCAGTTCAACTTTTTCAAACTCTTTAATTACAAAAGTCCGATTTTCCCTTTTAATTGGTTCCCACCAGGGGCTTGTTTCATAAAATACTGGTAAATTTTACAAGTTTGTAAAATGGAGAAAAATACAAGTTTTTAAAATTACTGACTTGTAAATTTTTAAACAAACAAAAAGATGTTTTTATATGTGTTTTTTATATAGATTTTTTAATATATAATTTAATATTATTAATATAAATAATAATATATTTAATTTTTATATAGATTTTTTATATTTTTTTATATATAGATTTTTTAATATACCTCCACAAACCAACAAAAAATAATTTACAATGGTATTTTTACTTGTATTTTTTACTTGTATTTTTCACTTGTATTTTCACTTGTATTCAAGATTTTTACAAACTTGTAAAAAACTCAAGTGAAATCGTAAAGTAAATTTTACCCTACTCCGAGTAGGGTAAATTTTTCTTTTAAGAACTTACAAGTGGCCAAGGCTTAAAACTGGAATAACTTTAAACACACAACAGCTACGTACATGAAATTTTAAATAGTTTGCACATGGCATATAATCTTTTTTCATTTCAAATTTCAACGCAAATGGTTCAGAATAAAAAAAGTTATTGATAGACTTGTAATTTACGAAGACCAGTATTTTATGAAACAAGCCCTGGTAGGAACCAATTAAAAGGGAAAATCGGACTTTTGTAATTAAAGAGTTTGAAAAAGTTGAACTGCTTGGAAATTACTTGCTTCCGTTTTTACTGATGATGATAATACTTTTTCCAATTTTTATTTTACCTTGTGTGGGAAAGTTGGACAAGCATGATATTTACCACAAAGGTATTTAAAGCCCAGGAAAAAGTTTTCCAAACAATAATTTTTCTCGAACTGCTTGAAAAATGTTTTCTATCTTTCTTTTTAAAACGCTTAGCCAAAATTTTTGCTGAACATTTTTGGCAATAATCTTTCAGATGTACTTTTGATTTTGAAAAATTAACACTTTAGTTTTAAAATTAGCTTTATTAAACTTACTGTTTTAAAAAGAAAACCAAAAGCTTGAAGGAAAATTATTGTTCAATTTTAGCTTACATTTTTTTGTAAACTAATAGAGCAACTTGTAAAAGAAGAACTTCTTGTCTTTTTTACATATCATTTTGTCAAGGTTTTAAACATAAATTTAAGGCAAAAAAATCTACAATAAGCACAGGTGTTGAAAATTTTTGATGAGAACGCAGACACTGAAATCAAATCGTTTTACATCCCATGTTATCATACTTGGATTTTGCCTTTAAGCCTTTGACGCCCCATATTCACATCAAAATTGTTATATTTGCTGAAAAAATATGGTGTTTTTGGCAAATTTTTTAAAATTGGATCAAAAGAATTTTTAGTTGGGTGGGATTTTTTTTTTGTAATTAATGACTCAGTATTTAGATCATTTTTTTTAAAGAGTTAAGTTCTTCGAAACCCCGTTTTGGTTTTTTTATTATTTTTAATATTATTAATGACATTGTTAATCTTGTTAAGTACTCACAAATCAAACTTTTGAAATGAAAAAACACTTTTTATTCCACAATATTAATTAGTTAAAGAACAAAAAATTACATATACCTACAATTATTTTTTTACAGTAACAAAATAAAATTTTTAAGACGAAACGGTTTGAACTTTTCAAAAACTAAACTAGAAAAAACAAACACACAAAACGTCATTGCAAAATATTGAAGCTAAAGGAAAAAAAGAACACAAGAGCCAAACGGCTATATAAGAGCCTTGGATTTAAATAGTTTGTTGAAATTAATAATTTTGAGTTTTTGTTTAAAAAAGTTCGGGAGTTTGGATTCAACTATTCAGAAGGTAATTGGTTCCAGTATTTGCAGCACACTTTGTAAAAAAATTAAACATATTTTCAAAGTTTCGGAAGAGTAGTTTGAGAATTTGTGATCATTTCTTATAGTTGCCATATTACGAGACAACTGCTTACACAAAGATCAGTTAAATTATTTACTATTTAATAAGCATAAAAAAAGATCACTTTTTATTTGTCTTTTTCTAGAGCGGCTCCGAACGACAAAATCTGAGTCCAAAAATCAAGATAACTATGAGCACATTCGTGGCCGCCCGAGTATGTACTTTTTTGAACAGATTCATTAAATCTATATTTTTACATAAATCAAGTTGACCGAATGCCAAAAGTTACGGTATTGTAGCTAGACAAATGGTTGAATATTTTCTAATTGATTTTGGGAGTTTGGAAAATTCTGAATATATATTAGATATGTTGTTGTCTTAAGTATTTTTAGTCAAAATACTATTACAATGTTCAAAATATTTAAGTTATCTAACATTAATTACGCCCAGATCACGCGCTTCATTACTGATTTGAAGTTGTTTGTTGTCAAATCGTTCACCGAAATTCGGTTTTTCCATATCCGACATGAGTTATTTTTGTGGTGCGATTACCGTAGTTTTGGGCCCCACAAACTGAGTTGTTCAGTGTAATTTTGCAAATCATTATTGTTTTTTGAATTTTTGAGAAATTAGAATAAAGTTTTTATGTCATCTAAAAATAATTTGCAGGTTACGTTTTCTATTTCTTTTTGTCAAAAGATCATTGATAAATAAATGAAACAAAAGTCGGATTCGCTCCTACTCCTGAAGTTACATTAGAAAAAGAAGAAGAATAAGTCATCAATAATCGCTTTTTGTTTTTTTCTTTTAAAAAAGCTATAATTGTAGTAGATCACCCAAATTCCGTATGCTGAAAGCTTTGTAGTGAGAAGCGGGGCGCAAAATCGAAGGTTTTTTTGAAAAGTCAATACACAACATTAATAATTTTTTCATAAACAGACTCCAATCAAAACTGACTCCATTAGTTGAGTACACATTAGAGCGTTTTCTGACCCATTCTGCAAAAAGTATTTTGTTTTTTGAAAGAAATGGAATACATTTAGAATAATTAATTATGGATTCCATGACCTTACACGCTATGCATGTCACTGAAAATAATTCGGTAGTTTCGATCGCTTCGCAGTTTTTAAAGACAAGTGTACAAGCGCAGTTTAGCCATGTCGCTGGAAGTGTGGGTTGTGACCTTCATATACAGAAGTTATTCGATAGACGATTGAATGCGCTATTTTTGGGGCGGGAATTGGTGGGATACACGTAAGATGCATCCTAGCTTAGTTTTTTTTTGTTTTTTTCAAAAGCTTCACGCAATATCTTTAATTCAGACTTTTTCTATTATTCAAGAAATTTGGTGGAACTAAACAAAATTTTCCTATAGTCTTGTGTCCAACTTTTTTGCTAAACATTTATTTAAAATCTCACATTATCTATTACATCACCAGTAAGCAAACCATTCATTTTGCAAAGGACCAACTTATTTTGAAAAGACTGTCATGATTTTTTTACATAATTAAAAACATATTTTATTGCCAGACTCAACTTTCCCTTGTTTTGTTTAAAATTTGATACTCTTTTAGACAATTAAATGTATTATATAATTTTTGATCTTCTGCTGACATTTTAAGATTTTAAGCATCTTTTTTTTACTTTTAATGCACTGAATATACTTAAGGTACGTTTGCTTATTACTTTTATTCGTTTAGGAACAAAGATCTCCCATGATATTTACAACTTAAATTTACCAATGTGTTTACTGAAGCGCTTGACCTATGAAAAGTTCAAAAAAAATAAAAATCAATTTCGTAGATAGTTGTTCATTGCAACCCGATTAGCATGTTGATAGTA
>JASAMX010014390.1:0-13777 GCA_030248175.1 Microlaimidae sp. YZB2_3 | reverse complement strand
TCTTCGTTCAGTTACGTATTGCTCATTAGAATTTTATGATAAAATCTTTGGAAAAATAACTTCTGCAAAAATAGGTTGTGGCAGGAGAAATGTAAAAAATAACTTCTTGCCTTTTTTAATTCACTCTAGCTTAAGGAATTCACTTGAACACATGTTTATCATTTAAGACAAGGCAAACAAAATGTGCTTTTAATAAAAAACATACAATTGTAAGATTTTTCATGTATGATATTTATGAATTTCAATCTAAGTATAGAGTCGTGAGTAAAATATTCAAACAACGGATCTTTGGGAGTCTTTGAAACCCCACCATTGCACGGTAAACTTTATTTCCCTAAGCCTAAGCAAAACCCAAAAATTAAGCTAAACTTTATCATAATATTCCAAAAATAGTGTACTTTTAAAAAATACCGAATAATTTACTGTTAAAAAAGGCAAGCAATTGTTTTTCGTAAAATATATTACTGAAATGTTTGTGAAAGGTTATTTAATTCATTTTTTCTATACTCCACGAAAAATAACCACAAAAATTTTTTGACAGCACAATCAAAGCATAACGACAACCTATTCTGAGCATTTGTAAAGCTATTTATTATATAAAATCATGCAGGAAAATTTACAAAATGTCAATTTACACGAAAATGTTTTAATGTTATAATATTATTATTTTTGTTTTATGTCTTCTCAAAAATTTTATTTTTATAATCCTACAAGTCAGTCAAACAAACTATAATATTTAAATCAAACAAACTATTGTTATGCAATAAGTTTATCGCGAATTATGCCTGAAGGTTATATTTTTTGCTCGTCAGTACCCTCGTGTCCAGTACCCTCGTGCCCCCCCCCCCTTGCATAACGAATCGATTTTGCTGCGAGTTTGTGGTGAACGCAATTTTTTTAAGCCCAGTACCTTCGTGTCCAGTACCCTCGTGTCCAGTACCCTCGTTTCCAGTACCCTAGTGTCCAGTACCCTCGTGTCCCGTTCCCGACCAAATGAATTATTAAAATTTTATTTAATATTTAGCTCCGCCTATTTAAAACGGAAGGAGCTCCAAAGCTCCGCTCCTCATATTAGCGACTTTAAGCTTGTTTAATGTGAATATAATTTATATATTTTAAGCTTGTTTAACTTGATATATGTTTCGGCGTTTTTAGAATAAATAAAGTATTTTTGTCGTTTTTAATAAGTAAAAAATAATTAAAAGAAAATTATTAAATAATGATCCGTGCCAATGCTCTTAAAAATGGGTCTGCACTGCTTACGAGCATAACCTAGACATGTAAAAAAAATTTTCTCCCCAAATCGAGAACTTATAATTCTTTTTTTATAGAAACTACCCTCTGACTTAAAAACGAGCGGTTCATCAGTTTAAAAATCCAGAATCTCTATTTCCACCTCAATAATGGTTTTTTATAAATAATATCAAAAATACGTTAATGGAAAGCTCATCGATCAAGTTTTCAAAATATTCCCAAATACCATTATAAAAACCTTTAAAAAATTTAAGAATTTTTGACGTCTGTCTCAAAATTTCGTCAAAAATTTTCTGCATTAAATTTCTAAACAAAATTTTTCAAATTTTCAAAAAAATCGTTTATGTACCACTTGTCTTTCTTTGTTGTACAAAAATAATGGCAGTACAAAAAAGCAGCATTGATTGCAAAGAAAGTCGGAAAGAAAAAAAATTGAATGCAAAGAAAATTAACCCTTTGGATTCTTTCCGCTGCAAATCTGCGGAAGGGATTCCGCGCCATCGCTGCTCGGTGTTAACCCGTGTCCTGATCAGGCCGATTGCCGTTGAGACGCGCGGGTTAACATAGTGCAGCACTGACGTGGAATATATTCTTCGGATTCGCAGCGGTTTTTGAACGAAAAAATCCCAAAGGGTTAATACTGCGGTAAAATTGCTGCCTAAGAAAAGTAGCAGAAAAACTCCGATTTTTATTCGAAAGCGCGCAGAAAGTTGTGCATGTTCAACTTTTGCAGCAAAAATTTTGTTACATTTTGTTTATAAATTCTTTAATTATTATTTAATTTATTCTAAGGGGAATTATTCTATGGCCTGTTATAATTACCATTTTGTTTTGTGTTCAAAAAATGTATCTCGTAAGAAATTTTTAAGTATTTTTTGGCGTCCGTTTTTATCTCGCCTCCTTTTACATGTAAAATCCTCTTCGAGACCTTAGTGTGCATTTGAATCTCCGTCGTTATTCTTCATAGATCATTAGAACATGTATTTTCCGTTCACATTAAAATTTGAAAAAGTTATCCGAAATTCTTAATTCATTATTTATGATTGATGAATGAAATTTTTAAATTAAATCTGAAAAAAAAATTGAGTCCTAGCTATGCAATAACATAAATTTCTAATACTGCACGATTATTAATATAAAGTTAGATTTTGTTGTCAACAATTTAAATTTTGAATTTTGACAATGAAAAAACTCGCTTCTAAGAAATTATTGCACGACTTTATACCCTTTCTAGACAGTCCATGTTTATTATTCATAAATTAGTAACGACGAAGGAATATCGGTTTTAAGATATAAGCGTTTGAAAAATATTATATTAATAAAAAAGAAAAAAAAACATATTATAAAATTTACCCAGGTTCTCTATTGTTGACCAGGGATGCCTACTAGAATTAAATTTTAATTCTAGTAAGTATAGTATAGTATAAGACATGCGATTTTAATTCTAGTATAGTATAGTATAAGACCTATGAATTTAATTCTAGCATAGTATAGTATAGTATAGATTTTTAAATTTTCTAACTAAACCGAAATTCCACGAGGTAGCCACAAATCAAAAAAACGAAAGTGTTTTACCAAAAACCCATTAAAACTTTATTTTAAAATATTATAGCGTGTTCCAAATGGCCTTAAAATTTTGATAATACTTTGAAACTGCAAATTTACCTTAATTTCGGTCCACAAGTAAGCAAATTCTTATTTTGGAAAACTGCCGACCAGTCCAGTTATAATTATTTGGAATGGCTTAAACATTACTGAAATTTACAAAATCTTCTTACAAATGAAAATTAAGCGCTGTTTATTTAATTTTTATTTAAAATTATATTAATTATTTTTAATCCTGTTTTTTTAAAGAAAAACTCGCAATTTATTCTTGTTTATTGCATTATTGTTATAATTGTTGCAAATGAAAAAAAATAAAATTAACATTATTCAAAAAGCAAATTGCAAATCGACTTATCAATGTAAGAAAAAGCAAAAAATAAAACGTTCATTTTTCAAATTAATATTTGTTCACGAATTTTATGCAAAAAACCCATGGCTTGTTAGATTTGTCGCTTCTAGATAGCCTTCGGGTTTAGTAAGACAAGTATACTGGAATTATAATTGAATTATATCTGGTCCTGACAGCGAAAATCAGAAAGCAGACATGAGCGGACCAATTAAAATTGTGCGGTTATGACGTGTTTTTTTTAAACTAAAGGTGCGGTGCGGAGTCAAACTTTTTGTCTTCGATTTTGATAATTTTTTGTAAAAACCTTACACCTGCCCCAAATAGCCCACAAAAATTTTTTTAACAAAATATCTCCAGTGGTTCAGGAGTTATGACCCCTCAAAAATAGCGTTTTTCAACAATTCTGTACGTGAAAGATTGCCCAATGGGTATAACGATTTAAGTTACAAATTATACACTGAATGATAGCAGTTACTTGCTAATTTAATTTGATACCTTGATTGTTAAAATTGGTGCAGTATTTGTCGAGATATTGCGTTTCTCGTACAAAAAAACCCTCGATTTTTTCGCTAAAAACACGAAGTGAAGAAAAAAAAGTTAAGCAATCTTCATAAAATAAGTTTGTTTGGTGTTTTTAACGTCGTTTGGTGTTTTTAACGTGTTTGTTAAGGTTCTTGAACTTTTGACTACCTCCTGAAAAAAATTTTTTTCAAAAATTTTGGGGGTTTAGCCTCAAAACTCTCCAAATTTAGGGGCAATTTTTTTAGCCAAATTTCTAACTTTTTACCATATGGGTCCTTACGTCTGAAAACTTTTGTGCAGATTGCTCATACTTTCCTGAGCTTAAAAATATATAATTTGTTAGGGATAACCTACCTGGGTCCAGGGACGTACCCAGGGGGGGGGGGGGGCCCCCGCCCCCCCCCCCCCCGAAACGGTCGGACGGGGAAAAATAAGAATAGTGGTTGGGCGGGGGAGGCGGCCGCCCACCCCCCGAAATGGTCGCCAGATAGTAAAATTTGGGGGTTTTCAGAGGCTAAAAACTCAAAATGTTCTAGCGCCGAACGATTAGCGAGGCGCTAGAAAATAATTTTAGTACACTAATTGACCCCCAAAAACCAAAAATTTTTTTCGCTTCGCTTCGCTCAGTGGTCAATTTCAATGGTATACATACATATATCTCGATATTTATCTTGCCTAATGCTAATGTTATTTCAAAGTTAGTACAATATTTTTTATAGGTAATAAGTACTACACAGAAAGCAAAACAATCAATCATATTGGTTGATTTATGTACCTCCCCCCTCCTAAATTTTCCAGCCGCCGATAGCATTGCCTCGGATTTTTTTCATATAGGTAGGTAGGTATCCTGAATAACATGGAGTCGAGATGCTGCTCATGTGCTTTGGTTTACAATGTGGGTGTAGCCAAGGGGTCTGAAAGGTCTTTTAATTCTTTTTTTGTGAAATCCAAGCTCTGCCAATGTGTGCTAATGTAATTTTTAACTAAGAAAACATGTTTTTACCGCTAAAAACATTAGATAATAGATTATTAGGCCAAAAACAGTGTATTATACATCTTTTATCTACGTTTATCACTGCTTTTTTAACGTTTTCAAAAATTAAGGAGGGGAGGGGGGGGCGGAGACCCTCCACCCCCCCCCCCCCCGAGTTTTTGTAGTACAATCCGCCCCCCCCCCCCCAAAAATGAAACTCTGGGTACGTCCCTGCCTGGGTCGGATACCTCGAGAGGTTAAAGGTGGTCAATTTTACGATTTTTGCTAAAATTCTTTGTATGAGGGATAGCAAGTGCACTTTTTGGCATAATGCTCATAAACTGTTTGAGCCACAGGTTTGAAACCGGGGGGATTTATGCGAAATTTTATGCTCTTTATTTTGGTGACTGTCAAAAAAAAATTATGCAATAAGGCACTGCAATCAGTAACCACCAAAAATTTAACTTTTGACACAGCCCCTCTACATAGGCGAGTAATATATCATTTAAAGCTCTCGGCGTGCTGATTTCAAAAATATTAAAAAATTGCTCTAAAATGTCGGGTAACCAAAATGCAGACCCCTTTGTACCCCCAAAATTAGTAAGGGGTATTTTTTTGTTTTTATTATTTATAAGCCGTGTTTATATTCGTTTGAAAGCTCTATGCGTGCTGATTGCAAAAATATTAATTTTAGGCTAAAATCTTTTATGATTACGTGGTCACGTACCCCAAAATACCCCCAAAATTGAAAAATTGTAATTTTGTCATTTTGTTTTTTTTTTTTTATTTTTGTTCTTCCCCATCCTCCCCCTATTTTTTTTTTTTTTGTCTCTTCTTGTTTTTTGTCCGTTTCCTTTTTACCCCTTTTTTTGGGGTCTTTTTATTTATTTATTGTAATCTTTTCTCTTATGCTTTGTGGTCTAATATAAATTTCACTTAATTTGCCTAGTTACCTTTTCCCCCTAGTTGCAAAATTTTGGGTACTTGGGATTGTAAGTGGCTTGGTATGATTGAATTCTATTTTTTGGACGCGTGTGCTTATTTTTGGACGGTTTTATTTTCCGAAAATGTTCGTTTTTACATTTCAATTACATATTGCATATTTATCCCACATCATTTTGGAAACATTGAAATGCTGTATTTATTTTTTATGTTTCCATTTACGTGTTCGATTTTTGATCCTGCGGTTTTACAGACTTTATTAATTTTTTGCTCTCTTATCTTATTTTATGTTATTTGATTTCCTTTCATGGTTGGTTGACTTCTGAGCTTCCTTTCCTATAGCCGACGGTCTCCTTTATCCCTCCTTTTGGTATTTGGTGCTTTGCTCACTTTTTATTTGCTGATTTTTTTGGAGCAGTTTGCTTTAATTTGTTGGTCCCTTTTTTTTTGCTTTCTTTTTTCCTATTTGCTTTTATTTTGTTTCTTTATTTATTTTTTTTGGTTTATTTATATATTAACGAATCTTCCGTTGTTTTCCTACAATTTTATATTTTGATGTGATTATTATTATTTTTGATGTGTAGAATATGGTTTTATACTTTATTTAGATTTAAATACAAAAATATTAGAAATTTATTTTAACGAGTAATAAAATTCTACTTTTTTTGTGTTAATATATGTTAAGCGGAATTCTAGCGAGTCTACAAAAAAAAAATTAATGGCACCACAATAAAAGGTGTATACAATACACTTACCTGCTACGTATCATATCAAAGAAAGGTGTCCGGTGTCGTATTTTTTCACTTATAATTTGTTTAATCATTTTAAATTTTTGCGAATTTTTTAGCAAAAATCCCCTATTTTTTGCTGATTTTCCCGCAATTTTTACCACAGTGTTAGTTTTCCTGAAGTAAAGACCGATTTTCTTTGCACTCAATTGTCATTTCAATGAAGTAAATTCTTCGGAAGTTGTTTTATTAAGTTTGAAACGTTAAAAAAAATAAAAAAAATTAACATTTGACCGTCAAATGAACTATTTTTACACATTTAAACACGAAATTTTTGCACTTGAATTTGAGCGCACAACCAAAACATAAAAACAAATTAAGCAAAAATTTCGTGTTTAAATGTGTGAATTAGTTTATTTGACGGTTAAATGTCAAATTTTTTTTTATTTTTTTAACGTTTTCAAAACTTAATAAAACAACTTCCGAAGAATTTACTTCATTGAAATGACAATTGAGTGCAAAGAAAATCGGTCTTTACTCGGAAAACTAACACTGTGGTAAAAATTGCGGGAAAATCAGCAAAAAAATAGGGGATTTTTGCTAAAAAATTCGCAAAAATTTAAAATGATTAAACAAATTATAAGTGAAAAAATACGACACCGGACACCTTTCTTTGATATGATACGTAGCAGGTAAGTGTATTGTATACACCTTTATTGTGGTGCCATTAATTTTTTTGTAGACTCGCTAGACTACCCGCTTAACATATATTAACACAAAAAAAGTAGAATTTTATTACTCGTTAAAAAAATAAATTTCTAATATTTTTGTTATTTTAAATCTTTAAATAAATGTATTAAAACCTATATTCTTACACATCAAAATTGAGTGAGAAATCATCAGAAATATAAAATTTGTAGGAAAACGAACGGTAGCTTTATTGTCACGTTCACAATTATTATAAAGTTTAAACCAAAAAAAATATTTAAATTAAAGAAACCGAAAATAAAAGCAGATTTTTAGTGTATTTTAACTTTAAAGGTAAAGTTCAGTAACACAACTTTAAAGGAGTACTGTCACAAATCAGATTCCTATAACGCCCAAACCGGACTGCTCCTATAATACTGAGATACGATTCAGCTGAAATTTAAAAATGTTGTAGCCTTGTAGTAGAGCACCCTAAATACCGAAGTCAAGTTAGGTAGGTTTGGTATTGAGGCAGGTACGGTTCGGGAGTTATAGGAATTTGATTTGTGACAGTGCTCTTCCAGACTACAACCCTTGGTAACCTATGAAAGGAAATCTAAATAACATGTAAAATAAGATAAGAGAGCATATAACAATTTAGATTAAAGTCTTGTCTTAAAACCGGCGAGTGTGATCTTTTTTATTAAAATCTGTTTGTGAACAACTTGTAAATGGAAACTTTTTTATTAAAGTTTGTATTTTAATGAGTAATACAATGGCGTTTTTCGATATTTTTTAATGTTTCCAAAATGATGTGGTGATAATGATGATGCAAATATTAATGCAAATTGAAATGTAAAAACTTCGGGGATCATTTTATATATATTTTTAAATACCGTCCTGTTTATACTAATATTAAAGCTTTTGACACGCTGGTCTCAAAAATATGAATTTCAACTCAATACCCAATGGTTACCATTTTTACAATCCCTAATGTACCCCTAAAAATTTTTGGCAGTACATTAGGGGTTGTGAAAATGGTAACCATTAGGGTAATTAAGTTGAAATTTATATTTTTGAGACCAGCGTGTCGAAAGCTTTATTATGAGTATGAACAAGACGGTATTACAATAAATAAATAAAAATGACCCCCTAAAATTTTTTGGGGGTACATTATGGGTTGTAAAAATGGTAAACATTGGGCGAATCGAGTTAAAAACCAAGAGCTTTGATATGAGTACAAACATGACGGCATTATAATAAAATAATCTCTTGCGAATTTTAGGGGGTACATTGATGGGTGCAGAATTGGGTAATCACTGAACAAAATTTAATAAACCATATATTTTTGAAATTAGTACGTCAAGAGCTATCATATGAGTATAAACGCGTCACTTAAAATGACAAAATTACAATTTTTCAATTTTGGGGGTATTTTGGGGTACGTGACCACGTAATCATAAAAGATTTTAGCCTAAAATTAATATTTTTGCAATCAGCACGCATAGAGCTTTCAAACGAATATAAACACGGCTTATAAATAATAAAAACAAAAAAATACCCCTTACTAATTTTGGGGGTACAAAGGGGTCTGCATTTTGGTTACCCGACATTTTAGAGCAATTTTTTAATATTTTTGAAATCAGCACGCCGAGAGCTTTAAATGATATATTACTCGCCTATGTAGAGGGGCTGTGTCAAAAGTTAAATTTTTGGTGGTTACTGAATCCCATAACGCCTTTATTGCATAATTTTTTTTGACAGTCACGAAAATGAAGAGAGCATAAAATTTCGCATAAATCCCCCCGGTTTCAAACCTGTGGCTCAAACAGTTATGAGCATATGCCAAAAAGTGCACTTGCTATCCCTCATACAAAGAATTTTAGCAAAAATCGTAAAATTGACCACCTTTTTAACTACGAGGTCTGCGGACAGGGGGGGGCCAAGAATTTGATTGGGCGGATTGTAATACAAAAAAACTCGGGGGGGGGGGGGGGTGGAGGGTCTCCGCCCCCCCCCCCCCCCCCTTAATTTTTGGAAAACGTTAAAAAAGCAGTGATAAACGTAGATAAAAGGTGTATGATACACTGTTTTTTGGCCTCATAATCTATTATCTAATGTTTTTAGCGGTAAAAACATGTTTTCTTAGTTAAAAATTACATTAGCACACATTGGCAGAGCTTGGATTTCACAAAAAAAGAATTAAAAGACCTTTCAGACCCCATGGCTACACCCACATTGTAAACCAAAGCACATGAGCAGCATCTCGACTCCATGTTATTCAGGATACCTACCTACCTATATGAAAAAAATCCGAGGCAATGCTATCGGCGGCTGGAAAATTTTGGGAGGGGGAGGTACATAAATCAACCAATATGATTGATTGTTTTGCTTTCTGTGTAGTTCTTATTACCTATAAAAAATCTATTACTTAAGCTTTGAAATAACATTAGCATTAGGCAAGATAAATATCGAGATATATGTTATGTATACCATTAAAATTGACCACTGAGCGAAGCGAAGCAAAAAAAATTTTTGGTTTTTGGGGGTCAATTAGGGTACTAAACTTATTTTCTAGTCGCCTCGCTAATCGTTCGGCGCTAAAACATTTTGAGTTTTTAGCCTCTGAAAACCCCCAAATTTTACTATCTGGCGACCATTTCGGGGGTGGGTGGCCGCCTCCCCCGTCCAACCTCTATTCTTATTTTTCCCCCGTCCCGACCGTTTCGGGGGGGGGGGGGCGGCCGCCCCCCCCACTGAGTACGTGCTAGGACCCAGGTAGGTTATCCCTAACAAATTATATATTTTCCAGCTTTCAGGAAATGTATGAGCAATCTGCACAAAAGTTTTCAGACATAAGGACCCATATGGTAAAAGGTTAGAAATTTGGTTCACAAAAATATGCCACTGAATTTGGGGAGTTTTGAAGGCTAAACCCCAAAAATTTTTTGAAAAAAATTTTTTTTCAGGAGGTAGTCAAAAGTTCAAGAACCTTAACAAACACGTTTAAAAACACCAAACAACGTTAAAAACACCAAACCGAAACTTAGTTTTTATGAAGATTGCTTAACTTTTTTTTCTTCACTTCGTTGTTTCAGCGAAAAAATAAAGAAGGGTTTTTTTTTGCTACGAGAAACGCAATATCTCGACAAATACTGCACCAATTTTAACAATCGAGGGTATCAAATTAAATTAGCAAGTAACTGCTATCATTCAGTGTATAATTTGTAACTTGAATCGCTTATACCCATTGGGCAATCTTTCATGTACAGAATTGTTGAAAAACGCTATTTTTGAGGGGTCATAACCCCTGAACCACTGGAGATATTTTGTTAAAAAAATTTTTGTGGGCTATGGGGGCAGGAGTAATGTTTTCACAAAAAATATCAAAATTGAAGACAAAAAGTTTGACTCCGCACCGCACCTTTAGTTTAAAGAAAACACGTCATAACCGCACAATTTTAATTGGTCCGCTCATGTCTGCTTTCTGATTTTCGCTGTCAGGACCAGATATAATTCAATTATAATTCCAGTATACTTGGTCTTATTGAAACCCGAAGGCTATCCGAGAAGCGACAAATCTGACAAGCCATGGGTTTTTTGCATAAAATTCGTGAACAAATATTAATTTGAAAAATGAACGTTTTATTTTTTGCTTTTTCTTACATTGATAAGTCGATTTGCAATTTGCTTTTTGAATAATGTTAATTTTATTTTTTTTCATTTGCAACAATTATAACAATAATGCAATACACAAGAATAAATTGCGAGTTTTGCTTTAAAAAAACAGGATTAAAAATAATTAATATAATTGTAAATAAAAATTAAATAAGCCGCGCTTAATTTTCATTTGTAAGAAGATTTTGTAAATTTCAGTAATGTTTAAGCCATTCCCAAATAATTATAACTGGACTGGTCGGCAGTTTTCCAAAATAAGAATTTGCTTACTTGTGGACCGAAATTAAGGTAAATTTGCAGTTTCAAAGTATTATCAAAATTTTAAGGCCATTTGGAACACGCTATAATATTTTAAAATAAAGTTTTAATGGGTTTTTGGTAAAACACTTTCGTTTTTTTGATTTGTGGCTACCTCGTGGAATTTCGGTTTAGTTCAAAAATTAAAAATCTATACTATACTATAATATGCTAGAATTAAATTCATAGGTCTTATACTATACTATACTAGAATTAAAATCGCATGTCTTATACTATACTATACTTACTAGAATTAAAATTTAATTCTAGTAGGCATCCCTGGTCAACAATAGAGAACCTGGGTAAATTTTATAATTTATGTTTTTTTTTCTTTTTTATTAATATATTATTTTTCAAACGCTTATATCTTAAAACCGATATTCCTTCGTCGTTACTAATTTATGAATAATAAACATGGACTGTCTAGAAAGGGTATAAAGTCGTGCAATAATTTCTTAGAAGCGAGTTTTTTCATTGTCAAAATTCAAAATTTAAATTGTTGACAACAAAATCTAACTTTATATTAATAATCGTGCAGTATTAGAAATTTATGTTATTGCATAGCTAGGACTCAATTTTTTTTCAGATTTAATTTAAAAATTTCATTCATCAATCATAAATAATGAATTAAGAATTTCGGAAAACTTTTTCAAATTTTAATGTGAACGGAAAATACATGTTCTAATGATCTATGAAGAATAACGACGGAGATTCAAATGCACACTAAGGTCTCGAAGAGGATTTTACATGTAAAAGGGAGGCGAGATGAAAACGAGACACCAAAAAATACTTAAAAATTTCTTACGAGATACATTTTTTGAACACAAAACAAAATGGTAATTATAACAGGCCATAGAATGATCTCCCTTAGAATAAATTAAATAATAATTAAAGAATTTATAAACAAAATGTAACAAAATTTTTGCTGCAAAAGTTGAACATGCACAACTTTCTGCGCACTTTTCGAATAAAAATCGGAGTTTTTCTGCTACTTTTCTTAGGCAGCAATTTTACCGCAGTATTAACCCTTTGGGATTTTTTCGTTCAAAAACCGCTGCGAATCCGAAGAATATATTCCACGTCAGTGCTGCACTATGTTAACCCGCGCGTCTCAACGGCAATCGGCCTGATCAGGAGACGGGTTAACGCCGAGCCACGATGGCGCGAAAATGCGCTCCGCAGATTTGCAGCGGAAAGAATCCGAAGGGTTAATTTTCTTTGCATTCAATTTTTTTTCTTTCCGACTTTCTTTGCAATCAATGCTGCTTTTTTGTACTGCCATTATTTTTGTACAACAAAGAAAGACAAGTGGTACATAAACGATTTTTTTGAAAATTTGAAAAATTTTGTTTTAGAAATTTAATGCAGAAAATTTTTGACGAAATTTTGAGACAAAACATTAAAAATTCTGAAATTTTTTAAAGGTTTTTATAATGGTATTTGGGAATATTTTGAAAACTTGATGAATGAGCTTTCCATTAACGTATTTTTGATATCTCTCTTTTTATAAAAAACCATTTCTGAGGTGGAAATAGAGATTCTGGATTTTTAAACTGATGAACCGCTCGTTTTTCCGTCCGAAGATAATCTTTATAAAAAAAGAATTATAAGTTCTCGATTTGGGGAGAAAATTTTTTTTACATGTCTAGGTTATGCTGGTAAGCAGTGCAGACCCATTTTTAAGAGCATTGGCACGGATCATTATTTAATAATTTTCTTTTAATTATTTTTTACTTATTAAAAACGACAAAAATACTTTATTTATTCTAAAAACGCCGAAACATATATCAAGTTAAACAAGCTTAAAATATATAAATTATATTCACATTAAACAAGCTTAAAGTCGCTAATATGAAGAGCAAAGGTTTGGAGCTATTATCACCCGTTTTAAATAGGCGGAGCTAAATATTAAATAAAATTTTAATAATTCATTTGGTCGGGAACGGGAAACGAGGGTACTGGACGCTGGGGTACTGGAAACGAGGGTACTGGACACGAGGGTACTGGACACGCTTACCCGGAGGTACTGGGCTTAAAAAAGTAGCTTTCACCACAAACTCGCAGCAAAATCGATTCGTTATGCAAGGGGGGGGGGCACAAGGGTACTGGACACGAGGGTACTGACCGACCGAAAAATTGTAACCTTCAGGCATAATTCGCGATAAACTTATTGCATAACAATAGTTTGTTTGATTTAAATATTATAGTTTGTTTGACTGACTTGTAGGATTATAAAAATAAAATTTTTGAGAAGACATAAAACAAAAAATAATAATATTATAACATTAAAACATTTTCGTGTAAATTGACATTTTGTAAATTTTCCTGCATGATTTTATATAATAAATAGCTTTACAAATGCTCAGAATAGGTTGTCGTTATGCTTTGATTGTGCTGTCAAAAAATTTTTGTGGTTATTTTTCGTGGAGTATAGAAAAAATGAATTAAATAACCTTTCACAAACATTTCAGTAATATATTTTCCGAAAAACAATTGCTTGCCTTTTTTAACAGTAAATTATTCGGTATTTTTTAAAAGTACACTATTTTTGGAATATTATGATAAAGTTTAGCTTAATTTTTGGGTTTTGCTTAGGCTTAGGGAAATAAAGTTTACCGTGCAATGGTGGGGTTTCAAAGACTCCCAAAGATCCGTTGTTTGAATATTTTACTCACGACTCTATACTTAGATTGAAATTCATAAAATATCATACATGAAAAATCTTACAATTGTATGTTTTTT
>JASAMX010014389.1:0-10256 GCA_030248175.1 Microlaimidae sp. YZB2_3 | reverse complement strand
ACTGTAGAAGCGACAGAGCGGTCACCACAGCCGCCGCGCAGAATTATTATTAAAAAATAAAATAAAAAAACAATAACGAAAATGTCCATTGTATTTTGAATTAATTTTATTAGGCGGCCTGAAGTTGGTTAAAAATACAGCTAGAGTGACATTAAATGTTTTGATTTTGTTTTAATCTAAACGTAGCGAACGGAGTCAGTTTATTTTATAATTTACATAAGATGGGCCAAAATCTTATACAAAATCTCTAATATTTATTCTATTATGAATATTTTTTTTTAAAATAAGTAAATGTTTATATTGCAAATGTTACGTCAAATAACACTAATAATACAACGTTATAGTAATTTAAAAACATATAAAACACAAAAACGAGCAATAAATCACACATTAGAGTAATATATAAAATCAGTTTCTAAAAAAGTATATTAGATTTAATATAAAAATTTAGTAGTTAAGTATTAAGTGAATTTAATCAAGATAGACATTGAGCAGTTCAGTATTAAATGAGTTTATATAATTTATATAGCGCATAAAAAATACAATTATAAAATGAGATTAATATAATAAAAGCTTATTTTTAAAACATTTTAAGGTTGGAGCTGATACAAGTTCAGGTGGTAGTTTATTCCATATATTGATAATACAATTTGTAAAAAAAAATTTTTCAATATCCAAACTGAATTTTTTGCCTTGCAATTTTAACCCATTAGAACGTGTTTTTGTCGTTGTGTCAATTGATAAAAAGTTTTTTACATCAACGTCAATGAGATTGTTAATAAGCTTGTAACATAATATAAGATCATTATTTGTGCATCTTTTTTCAAGAGTACATAAATTTAGTTCAAGCAAGCGGGTTTCATAGCAAACATGTGAAAAAGAACATCTCTTGTATAACCTTCTTGTAAATGATTTTTGAACTTTTTCAATGCATTCAATGTCTTTTTTTAAATATAGATTCCATGCATATGTTTCAAACTCTATACGAGGACGCACAAAAGGCTTATAAGCGCATAATAAACGACACATATCTTGAGTTTTAAATGCTTTAAATAAGACCGCAATTCGCCTATGAGCCTTGGTTGCAATTGAAGCGCAGTGTTTTGAAAATTTAAGATCGTGTGACACCAAAACCCCTAAATCTTTAACAGTGGTTGAATGATCAATTACTTTATTATTTAAAGTTTATAAGTGATTTAAGTTTTTTGGTCCTAAATGCAGTAGTGAGCACTTGTTGAATGCGTAGTTAATTGCCAATCATTTTCCCATTTGCAAAACCGATTTAAACTTTCTTGAAAATGAAGCGGAGTAATTTTTTCATCAAAAATACTATAGAGCTTTGTATCATCCGCGAATAGAGCAATTTTGTTTTTGGGGATATACAATTGGGCAAATCATTTACGTATTATTATAAAGAGTAACGGCCCAAGCACACTCCCTTGCGGAACACCGCTAGTGACCTGGGCGTTGTTTGAAGTTACATATTCACATTTTTTATACATGGAGGTATTGTTTGAAATAGTTTTTAAAAAGTACTGACCTGACACATTTAATTAATTATTTATTAATTATTTGCCACTAAACTCCAATTAAGTAATTATTGATTAATTATTTGACCACAAAATGCATTTGATCAATTGTCGATTAATTAATGACCTAAAATTTGCAATTAATTAATTATTGATTAATTATTAAAAAATTAATTCGATAAAATCGTAAAAAAGTACTATTTAATTAAATTTTATAAAGTAATCATAATTGATGTCTAAAACCTTTATATAAGCGTCTCTTTTTGGTAAAAGTTTTGCAACTACAGTTAATAAACCTTTATTTTCTTTGTGATCTATCTAAATTGGTAAAGAAAACATAGTTTCGATTTCGAAATAGTATTATATAAAATAACACTCAATAATGTGGAAGAAAATCCAATCCGAGCACTTAAATAAAATACAGAAAGTTTTTTTTAAATCTTATTACGCTCTAAAGCAAACTACTATCCAAGAAAAAAGATATAATACATAACAGAAGGAGCAATAACACATAATATAAAAACTTAACAACGAAAATTCAGTCATTTGCCTGCACTGCAATAAAACAAACTTCTTCTAATATTGAAAATAAATCAAAATTAATACTTTTCTTGCCTTGTTTGTGGCACAGTCTTAGACAATTTTTTATTATTTTTTATTACTTTTTTAAAAAAAGTACTTTTTTATTACTTTTAGGCCCCGTTCACACCTGATCCCAGTTCCCAGATACCAGATCCCAGTTCTCAGATCCCAGTTCCCAGATTCCAGATCCCAGAAACGGCCTGTTCACACATGTTTGTTTACCGGGATAAAAACTCGTGCGCGCGAGGGTTGTTTTAGTCAAATAACGCGCGAAAGATAGAACGTACAACAGGAAATATTGGTTTAAAACACAAAAAACTATTTAAAATGAATTTAAATTTTTTAAATTGAATAATTAAAACAAAATTGTAAAAAAAAAGTTTACAAGTAAAAAAAAGTAATAAAACATAAAATTTTTATTACTTTTATGAATAAATTAATATTTTACAATCGTTTTGGTCATATAAATCAGTTTTTTAGATTTTAAAAAAACTGTTAAACTTTTAATTTGTTAAAAAGATTGTTTTAGCAATGATTTGGGTAAAAAGGAACGAATTTTTGTATCATATTCGTGCCCGCTTTAAGCAACAAAACAAAACAAAAACGAAGCGTTATAATTGAAAAATTTTTAAGGCGCTAAATTGAAGTATCAAAAAAAGCTAAGAATCAAGTCTACTTTAATAAAACGTAAAACTTTATTACTTTTATAAATAAAATAATATTTTAAAAACGTTTGTATATTATAGATTATTTTTTTAAACTAAAATTTTTAAATTTGTTTAAAAATATCGTATTAGGATTGTTTTGGTTAAAAACAAAACAATTTTTGTTCTATATTAGTACACCCGTCTGGAGAAACGCAGCAAAAAAAGAAGCGAGCGCTGTTGTAATAATTGCACACAAAAAGTTCAAAAAGTCAATATTGTGCAGCTGGTGTGTGTCCTTAATTAACATAATTACCAACATTATTACGTAAAAATCTATATGTGTGCACTACGGGTGTGCATTGCCGGGAAATTTCATTTTAGCCGCGCCTTAGCTTTAGTACTAAAGGTTCAAAAATCGTGTAGCCTTAGCTTTAGTACTAAGCCCAAAAAAGGATTAGTACTAAAGCACTTTAGCTTTAGCCTTTGCCAAACTTACAAATATGGAAATGTTCCTAAATTTAAAAAATTATTCCTTTTTTAAGGTAATTCTTAGCATTGCATTGTAAAGTTTAGGGTAAAAACTTAACGCTAAAGACCTTTTTAACGTTTATTGCATCAAGTCTTAGTTTTATATTTTAAAAATATTATTTTTAGGGTTAATTTTGCAGTTTTAAAGTTGCTTTTGAAACTGTATTCCAGTTTTAGTTTTAAATGTTAACAGATATATCAAAATGGTTAACTATCAAGAATAGTTTTTCTGAAATGAATATCTAAAGCAACAAAACATTTAACTAACATTTTTTATTAAAAAAAACACGCTTACTGCATAATAAACTTTACAAAATGCCCATATAAAATAGTAAGAATAAGATTATTTTAATATTAAGCACTTAGAAACTCAAAAAATACTTTAAAAAAGCAAAAAAACAGTATTTTCTAATGCTTAAACAAAAATAAGAAACACAACAAATAAAACCCCATATTCATGGTACCTTGAAACCAAAATTCGTTTTAATCGTTTTAATTAGCATTATTGTTCAAAATATTCACTCATGTTTCTTTTAAAGTAAAAATATAGTATATCAACTTTATATAAGCATAGTTTTTAGGCAGCTAAGAGTGAGGGAAGGGGTTGAGGTGGTTGGTTAAAGGGGGTAAATTGCATCTTGAATTTTGGGAAGGATGTATGAAAAATTTTGAAATTTAGAAGAGGGTCTTCAAAACAAAATACTTTAGATGTGTCAGATTAAAATTCTGGAGGAGAGCCAAATTTTCTGAAAAAAAAAAGAGAAATTTTCTGAGGAGAACTCGATTTTTGTCTAGGAGGGGGTTTAAAATTTTGAGGTGAAAGGAACCCACCATACCTCTCCACTTCATGGATAGAAATCTCGATAAATAATCATGCTTTTGATGGTGAACACTTTTTTTGGTTTTTTGGTCATTTTTTTGGTCAATCATTTTTGGGTGATTTTTTGTTTTCCTGGCAAAAGCTAACGTTTTGCCAGGCCCATACCTTTTGCCGAGCTTTTGCCAGCTAATTTCAGTTTAGCCGCGCCTTAGCTTTAGTACTAAGCCCAAAAAACCCTTAGTACTAAAGCACTTTAGCTTTAGCTTTAGTACTAATGACACCCGTAGTGTGCACTGAGCGTCTGTGATATATGCGCGAAGACGCCTCTCCGCTCGCTTTCCCTTAATTCTTTCCCAGAAGTTGGAGCGTCGCTCCAAGTCTTTCTGGGAACTGGGAACTGGGATCTGGGATCTGGGAAATAGGTGTGAACACTTGTTTTTGCTGTTTCTGGAATCTGGGAACTGGGATCTGGGAACTGGGAACAGGTGTGAACGGGCCCTACTTTTTTATTAATTTTTTTTTAGAAATTAATTGATTAATTAAAATTAAATTAATGGCCCTTAAAATCGAATTGATTAATTATTGAGTAATTATTTGCCCAAAAAATTTAATTAATTATTAAGTAATTATTTTAGCCCAAAAAAGCGTTAATTTTTTATTAATTAATTACTAAAAAAGTATTTTTTTAAACACTAGTTTGAGATCACTTTTTGTGTTCTATTAGAAAGAAAACTTGAAATCCAGGAATAAAGTTCATATCCTACCCCATAGGTAGCTAACTTATTTAGTAGTTTTGGATGGCTAACTTAGTCAAAATCTTTAGTAAAATCAATATACATTGCGTCGATCGATTTTTTGTTGTCTATGGCTTTGACCCAGTCAGCAAAAGTGTCAAGTAATTGTAAGCTACAGATTTTTGTTTTAAAAAACCATACTGTTGTGAGCTTAGCAACTTTTGACTTCACAACATATGCAGGTTAACGAAATGGGACCTGGGACGATCATTTTCCTTTAAACAGGATGCTCCTTTCTTAAAAATAGGGATTACAAGGGCTTTTTTCCACCATGAGGAAACATTACTATGTTCCATGGAAAATTCAAAAATTTTTGCTAGAGGGACTGAAATTTGTAAAGCAACGTTTTTTAAGTAGACTGATGGAATTCCATCAGGTGTGTGCGATTTTTTTGACGAAAGTTTGCGTAACTTCTTTTCAACTAATGAAACAGGAAATTTGACAGAAAAAATTCCCTCATTATCTTTAACTTTTTTTGGAAATTTAGGCATTATTCCATTATCAACCGTAAAAACGCTACAAAAATAGCATTAAATAAATTACGTTTTTCAATAGGGTCATCAGTAAGAGAACCGTTTTTGGTTTTTATGCCACCAATTTCAAAACCTTTCGAATTAACTTTTTGTTGGCAACTTTGTAGAAACTATTTATGTCACCGCTTTCAATTGCAGTTTTTCTAAATTATCGTGATACAAACTTATAGTTTCCTTGTACAGTTTATCACACGATTTCCATGCCATTTTAGAATTTGAATATTTCTTAGAAAGCCTATACAAACCTTGTTTGCGTTTTTTAAAACTAAAATATGTCGCGTATAACATAACTTTTTTGTTTAATACGTCTTAATGGTACATAATTTTCAATTATTTTTTGGTTTGTTTCTAAAAAATCTTGATACAGATTTTCTATAGAATTTGAATTTTTTATGAGTTCAGCCCAGTTACTGTTTTCTAACTCGTTTATAATACTGCTATCATCAGCAGAATTAAAATCTCAAAAATACTGAGCAGTAGAAGGTTTAAAAGAAACGGTGAATATGATTTGACAATCTATTGAAAAATGGTCGCACGCAAAGCTAAAAAGTTCATTTTGATTATAGTCACCGATTAAATTTTTTTTATTTGTCATTATTAAGTCAAGTAAATTTCCACCATTATGAGTAGGAAAGTCAATAAATTGAAATAACCCATTTTCAATTACAGATTCTGAAAAAATTTCATGAATATTGCCTGTATTTAGTACTTTAAGGAATTTTTCAGTCAAAAGCCGGCACGTTGTAATCACCCAGAAAAAGTGCACGTATATTTTCATTACAAAAGTGCGCGTTTAGTTTGGATAGCAACTGGATATATTCTATTTCATTTTCACGGCAAAAAAAATTGGCGAGCGATATTGACAAATTGCTCTTAGTTTTTCATTTTTAGAACCAAAAATGTCTACAACAACATTTTCAAGTAGTGAAAATTTTTCTTCAACTTCTACTAAAATAGCTTTAATTTTCTTTTTAATAAGTATGCAAACCCCACCGCTCCTTTTTCCTCCCTGTCTTTTCTAAACACATTGTACATATAATTTCCAGTTATTAACGCGTCCGTAATAGAAGAGTCAAACCACGTCTCAGTCATGCATATTACATCGTATTTATGCTCAGAAAATAAAGACCAAAGATAGTCTAATTTGTTTTTTCCGCTACGCACATTTAAATATTTAAAAGCTAAACCTTTGTCGACTGCGGGTTGTTCTTCTATTAATATTGTCCGATGTTTCTGGTTTTTGAAAAGATGGAACTACCTCCCGAAAATCAGGAGACGAACCTTGATGCTTCACGAAATGCGAGATTCCTTTGGTTTTTGTAAAGAAATCCTGCGTTCCATACAACTCGGCAATTTTTTTACGTTCGGTATGCGTGTAGCTCGGTCTGCAAAATACATTAGAAAATAATACATTTGACTTAAGAACTTTACGCATCTCTAACACAAAACTACATTCCCAAGTGCGGGAAAAACCAACTTTAAATAGGCGTGGTTTCCAATCTTCACGTTTTTTACCTAATCTGAATACTTCGGTCGGGTTTGGGGAGGGTTCATTGCAGCCTTCCAAACAGGCTCCAATTAGATCAGACACCTGTTCCGCGTCGGTAACGTTCGGTTTTTCTGAAAGTCCACGGATTACCATAAATTTCTTGTTTTTTTTCTCGCTGCAGCTCCTTTTGGACGATAGGGCGTATTACTGGAGCAAGATCTGCGGCCGATAACGCTGGTTGATGTTTTCGCTGGCGGTTGCGTCGATTTTGAGCCGGAAACTCAAAACCAGACAAATCTGCTTCCTCCGCATCATCAGCCGTCAAAAAAGGTTCTGGCTTCCGCTTGTTTTGAATCGCAGTAATATCAGCTTTTAGCTGATTTACTTCTTCGCGAAGAGCTCTCAAACTTTGTACGTGTTATCGGCAGGGAATCGGATAAAGAAGATTTTTAAAAACGTCCTCGGCGAAACCCGTGCACACAACGGGAAATGGATTTCGGTAAACAGAGCACGGAATGACAGATTTTGATTCTTTACGGGCAATTTTTTTCATACAAAAGCCACGATATACCATTATTATGTTAATTCATAGAGTTAGAAAAAAAATCTATATATTAATATAACTATATTAATATATATTAATATAGTTTTTATATTAATATATCTATATATTAATATAATCTAATATATTAATATAAAAACATAGGTAAAAACATATATTATGACAGAAAGTATTTTTTATGCCTTTTTTAATATTTTCTGTACAATAAATGATGTTTGCAGATATAAATTGGTGTATTTTTTACTTTAACCATTTCAAGCATTTGGAAATGGATTAGAAATGAATTGCTGGCATTACTCCAACAACATTCAGTGTTTAGTAATGTCACTTCCTGGTGGTATTCAAGTTTAGTTACCTGAAATCTGAAATATTTCAGCACAGCTTTCAATGTTAAAAAAATCTAAGCTATCAGGTTGATTTGGGGCCCAAAACAAATTTGAATCATTAGCAGAAGTTCCGTCAGACCACCTATATAAAACAATATTTTTATGACGGTTGTTTCAAATCTATTTCAAAAAATAATCAAAATTTATCTGCCAATAATTAGTAACATGTTAAAGCTAAATCACCAAAGTCAAATTTTGAATGTTGGTTGATAGGTTCAAATTCTAATCTAAGTGGGAGCGCATGGTTTAGGCCTGGGAAAGCTTATGTTTTAAAAATCAAAAATGTCTAATCAAATTTGTTTACAAAAATTTAAATTTTGCCGGTGCTGGGCTTATGTAGTCATTTAATTACAGGGAGACTTGCTGAATTTTGGTTGTTTTCGGAATTAAAACATACTTTTTGACTATTTTATTATAATTTATTTTACCTCCATTTATCCGTTATATCTCCGTGATTAAGTTTGCTTAACCCAATCCAAAATTCTGTTCCAAAAAATTTTCTAGTCTAAAAATATTTTTTGTTTATACTGAAGCATTATTTAAAAATCACCAATTTCAGTGAATTTCAGGCATTTAGCAAAATAAATTATGTTATGTTATGTTATCACCAATCATTTTACAAATAAAAAGTTTTTCAATATTAAATTTTTATTTAGAATAATGTAAAACTTTTTATTTTGTGGAGTGCAATAACACTTTTCGTATCCACATTGTTTCTGCTATAAATTCACAATGTTTTTCTTTGGAAAAAATCCCGAAGCTTAAGATAACCAAACCAAAATTTTTATAAAATAAAAATAAAAACATGAACCAGAATATATTGCTCGAACAAAAATGATGTAGGAATTTATAGGGGTACACTCTAAATAGAGGCGTTTCATTATTGGACTTTCGAGTGCTCTAACTAGGGCTCTTTTTTAATGTGTCAATGGATTTTAAACTGAAATGTCAATTTTTAATGACTGACACGTCAGGATTTTAAGGAACTCAAAATGTCATATAGTATTTGTGATCAGGTCATATATGTTTGGTTCTGTAAGAATGGTTGTGGGAGGAGCTAAAAGAATCATTTTTAGCCAATTAGTGCTTGAAAAAAAATTAATCTCGAATGAATGAATGATCTCCTTTTTTATAGGCATTAATTGGCTATTCATATGCACTTAATTGGCTAAAAGTGATTCTATAACGTTATAACTCTGTAAAGAATATTATAACACTAAACAATTTTCGTTTAAATGGGAGTGTTTTGACTAGAGTGAATATTCACTGATATTTTGTAAAAACGCGGGATTTCAAAAAAATTCTGCGTTCCAATTCTTGTTTTTAACATTATAACTGTACAATTTTAATTGGTCCTCCTTTTCCATGTCCAAATACAATTTGATGAGTTCTGGGGTCAGTCCACTTAACGCGTACTGACTAGGTGTTATTAGCACGTTGTTTGAAACTCCTAATAATGTTTTATTTTTGCGTGTTTTTCCTTAAGAAATCTTATGGGAGTCTTTGTTTGGATGGGATAACTTAATATTTAAACAATTTTATGAATATTTGCTTTAAATAAAATCTAAAAAGCTTTAATCTCTATTTAGGAGTATTGTTAACCCTTAACTAGGAGTTATTGCTTTATTAGCTTGTATTTATAATAAATATGCATAAAAATAATAAAATATCAATTTATGCCATGCAGAAGAGAGTTATATAAGATTTCTCGGGAAAAAATCTTAAAATTAAAACATTATCACGAGTTTTAAACAACGTGCTAACATAGCACATAGTCAGCACGCGTTTAGTGGACCTGCCCTAGCTATAGATATAATTAAACCATAAGTTATTTTATTAAATTTGTTTCATGTTTTTGCAATCGCTAAATCAGTAATAAAGTATGAAAAAAATTAAATATTTGCTCATATGATTTTTTCATAATTTTTCTCGTGGTTTTGATGTTTTGCCATTTTTTTTTTTATTTTTGCGCATCCTCAGGGACCGGTCTAGTAAAAATGTGTTAACAATGCTGCTATGTTTTGCACGTTTTTGAAAACTCTATAGTCTATACAAAAATGATGCGGACTAGCGACAAAACTCGAAATTTGAAATGTTATATATTCATAACAGAGGTTAGAATATGTGCAGGACATATATGGGAGCATAGCTTAGACTCTTGGCTATCTTTTTAAAAGGTTAGGAAAAAATGTTTTTCGATGACGTCATCACTACAGCCGATGCGGTTAAAAAAACCTGGTCTCAAAAAAAAACTTTTTATTAGTACGAGATAAGAAATGCCGCTTGGTATGCTGTTAAAACATACTTTTTTGAGTTTTTTCTGAAATTTTCAGCGAAAATGGTTGGCTCAAATTTTTTTTATAATGCGTTGAATGACGTGGGTTTT
>JASAMX010014387.1:0-21250 GCA_030248175.1 Microlaimidae sp. YZB2_3 | reverse complement strand
GTAGCAACTACAAAGCATAAGCAATGTAAGAGACAAAGGGGCAACCACGAAGCAAATGCTAAGTGGAGATACAAAGTGCCCAACACAAAGCATGGGCATTGTGTGAGCATACGCAAAAAAACTTTTTAGTAAATGTTAAAATTCAGATTATTTCCAAATTGTTGAAAATTTATGAAACCATATTTAGAAATTGAAGATTTATAATTCTTATAAATTTTACATAGTTGTTTTTATAATTCATTTTTTGGGTAACCTAAATTTGTAAATTCCTGATGTAGTTTATAAAATTTATCACAAAAAAAACTTTTTTGGAGCATATACGTACAATTCTGATTATTTGACTATAAATTATATTTAAACCCAAATTATAGCTGACGTTACTAGATTTACTAATATATCTAATAACCTTAAAATTATATTGATCTGTTTTATTGAATAAATTAATGTCAAGTTTACCAAAATGATTAATATTTAAATCTAAATCCAGAAAGTTGCAAGAATTATTAGAAATATTTTGTGGTTTATAAAAGTATTTCTGCTGGATAAATTTGTTTACATATTTCAAAAATACTATTACAGTTAAAATCGATTATATCATTTATATACCGACATGTATATTTAGTTTTAATTCGACTTCTTATATTTGATTTTAAATATTTAAACTCCATGAAAGAAAGAGTAAGATCTGCAATTCGGTGGTGAAGCGTTACCACCCGATAGGAATACCCGAACATTGCCAAAAAATGGTTTGAGAAAATTTAATGTATGAATTTTTTATTATGAAGTTAACGATTTGTTGAACTTGCGCTTTTCCAAAATACAGTTTTCCTATAGGTATTTCCTAATAGTAGCAATTTTTGCAACCAACAATGACATATTTTTCATTAGCATTAGCAAAAAGCAAATTAATCAATTCAAACAAATTTTTTAAAACCACTGTATGGGGCACACTGGTATATAATGTACTAAAATCGCCACTAAATAAATGATGAAAAGCTTTAATATTTTTGCTAAGACCTAAAACATCCAAAGAGTTATCTATGGACCAGTATGTAGTTCCAATTTTATGTTTAAGTGATGAACAATAATTTTTAAAATGTTGAAGAAAAATTTTTAATATTTTACTTAAAACAACTGATAAATCTTTGGTACTATATTTACTAGCGCCAGATATATAACGAAACTTGACGGGTGTTTTATAAAATTTTCGAATGCTAAATAATTTTGGAATACATTTGTCTTCATTTTTTACAGATAATCCTTGTTGATTTTCAAATAAAACGTGATCATTAATTAAGTTATCAATATTTATATTTTTAATAGGCTGGTAAAATTGATTGCCAATTATACTTAAAGTGTTATTTAAACTATGAATACCCAATTCATTACTTATGTTAAGAGCATAAAATTTTTTACATATAATAACAAAGTTACTATTGGCTTTGTCTATAGTTGTAATAATAAACTTATCATGAATGGACTTAAGAAGACGTTGAATAGTATTTATGTCATAAACTTTTGTAAATGTTGTATTAGTTCATTTTTGCTCTTTTTTAAAATTTTCAAAAAGGAAATAGCTATTTTAAATTTATTTGAACAAAATTTAATAAGTTTATCCATGCATTTTATACAGGTTAAAAAACTTTTTGCCAATTAAGTTGCTCAGGTAATCTATATTTAGCACCACTAAGTTTGCCCAACATTTTTGCTGTCGACTTCGCGTTTTTTTCAAAAAAAAATTACATACAAAATGGTCAAAAACACCATTTTTGGGGGTCGTAATTCCTGAACCACTAAAGATATTTTGCTGAAAATAATTTGAGGGCTATTGGGGGCAGGGGTAGGTTTTTGTAGAAAAATAATGAAAATCTAGGGAAAAAAGTTTGACTCGGTACTGCACCTTTAAGTAAAGTCGATTTTTGAGCAACCCAGCTCATTTTTTTATAAATTTCTTTAAAAAAACTTTGGTATTCAAAACCATAATCCTATTTAATTTTTTACTCAAGTTCCACAACACTATTTATTTTTGTTATTATTACTAGCTTTGAAAAATGCTCTAAAAATAGAGCAGGAAAAAAAAGGCAATTTTACCCTGGGCTTTTGTTTGAACTAAATAGTCAAAACCCTTCTATTTAAACTAAAATTGTTTAGTGTTTAAAATTTCAACAGATTTATGACGCTATAGCAACGCTGAATGTTTTTAGTCAAATGCCGCCTAAAAATTATTTTTAATGAACGTGAAGATATCCAATTTTTAGTTCCACCCACTTTCACTCCAACAAATCAAAACATATAGCCGAAAATCACGATTAGTATCCGCCATTTGAAAACCCTTAAAATCTAAAGTGAACCGAAAAGATGTGGACTAACTTTAAAGCCGAAATTAATGGCGTAACCAACCGTTTTCCATCAGGAAGAAATAAAAAAACAAACACGCTAGTCAGGAAAATAAAAAATTGCCAGGGGTTATGTAACCAATTGTTATTTAATTGCGTCACATGTTTCTCTGCACGTGTAATTTTCTCAAAAAAAAACAATGATTACTTGAACACCCAGCTAATTTCACCCGATGAAATTAATATTTGTTTAAATTTGGACCTATGCGGACTGTAGAAAATCAGAATTTTACATTTGCAGTAGCTTAAAAAAATACTACAAAATAAAAAAAAATATGTATACCATTTAACTAATAATTCTTTTATTCAATGAACCGATTGCACAACTGATTTTAAGTTTGTCTTCGAAAATGGCAATTGAAAAAATCATGGTCACATCAATTTTTTTTCATGATGAAAATGTCACTTTTTAAATTGTATGAGTTAAAAAGAGCTATTACTTTTAAAAATTTACGATTTCTTGATTATTGAAAATTTCTGTGAGCATAATGTATTTTTTACAAATCATATGTCCAATATTCTGTTCATACGTTTGTTCATTATTGTTTGTTTATATCTGTTTTTGTGTTTAACCTGCAATGACTTTTGTGCATGTATGTTTATATACCCTTTTTAAAATGCTGTATTTTTTATATAATGTTAATGTTATAAATATATATATATATATATATATATATATATATATATATATATATATATATATATATATATATATATATATTTGGTACTTGCTATGTCCTGATATTTCACTGATGAGCACCGATCAGGAGACGTCTGAAATTGAGCATATAGCTGAATGGTTTTAAATTTCCAGCTATGTGTCTGGCTTGACTTCGCGCTTTTTCCAAGCAAGTACCAACGTCCGGCAAATCAGCACCACGCCTGTACATATATGGTTGTACATTTGTTATTGCTGTAAAGCTTGTTTGCAAAACTAATATGTTATTGATAGTTAGATTTGAAACAAGCAACAGTTGTGTGAGTGTGTGGTTTGTGGCAGGCTGCCGCCAGAGGTGTTGGCCGCTTAACGCACACCGATTCACCTCTCTCTGACAGCAGCACCTAAGTACACTACTATAAAAGGAGGGACTAGATATAAATAAAACCAAACTTGTGGCAGGTTTTTTTTGAGGGTTAGTATGGGTTAGTAGAAGTTAAAAAATACTTGATAATAGGGATAAATATATTTTCTGAAGTTTATAATTATAAAAAGTACCGATAAATTAGAGTCCCTAACAGTTGTTTATACACGGGTGGAATTCCAGGCGTTTAGGTTTAAAGCATTAAAGCACCACGTGACCTACAAAAATCAAAACCGCTGCAAATATTTTTTTCAAACATAAGTAAGGCGTCAACTGTATTTCGGCATCTGCGAAAACCATATTGAATAATAGAAAGTAGTGGATCTAAATAAAACTTTAAGATTTCGATAATATGTGCTTCACATATTTTTGAAACCACACTTGTTAGTGAAATAGGACGAAAGTCGTTTGATGTAATTTCTGTAGATTTTTTGGGTACAGGGGTGATTGAAGTTTGTTTCCAAGGTTCTGGGAAGCAGCAGTCTAAAATCGAACGATTAATTAATTTAGTGAGAGAACTTGAAAGATAAGGTGCACACATCTTTAACATTCTTGGGTGCAGTTGATCTGGACCAGGGGAAGAATTAGGTTGTAACTTAATAAGTTCTAAATAAACAAAATCTTCTTCACATAAATGGTCTGCAGATGCAGGTTCAACAGGTATATTATTCGCACCAGAGTCGTTCCGATTCCAGAACCTGCTAAATTTGTTACAAAGCTCCTCAGCTTTTTGGAAATTACTAACCGCATAAGAACCATCATCTTTACAGAAAGCTGGTAGTGGTTTGTTAGGAGTACCTCTTAGGAACTTAACAGTTTTCCAAAACTTTGCCTGATTTCGAACTTTTTGGAAACTATGTTTAATACTCTCTGATTTAGCACTAGCTATTTGCTGCCGACACTTCTTTTGCAATTCTTTAAACTTTTGATAAAACTGTAATTGGTCATTTTGACGGAACAATTTATACGCCCGATTTTTCTTTTGAATTAATTTAATTACAGTATGATTTAACCAAAACGTATGAGGTTTTAATTTAATAGTTTTAGTAGGTATAAAGCGTAAAAAGATTTGGAGCACACTTCGGTTCCATAGTTTAACTGCTTCGTTTACATTTTGAGAGTTTTCAACAATTTGATTTAAGTTTAGGTTAAATAGGCTTACATTTATTGCATCCCAGTTGGCTCTATCTCAACAAAATACCTTATGTTTTTAATTAGGCGGTTGTTGTAAATTTTCATTTAGCGTTACAAATAGAGATGAATGGTGGCCATCAGATGGAGCACCAGGGGAAACAGCTCCTAGAACTAAATGTGGATTTCCTATAATGATTAAGTCTATTAAAGTTTGAGTTTGACGAACAAAATGAGTTGGGAAGTTTACTACCTGTAACAAATTAAACTCTTCTAGAATTACATTTAGCGGCTCAAATGTGGGTTGATGTAAATAATTTAGATTTAAGTCCGCTCCCATAATAATATTTTCTGTCAGATCATGGCAGCCTGCAAAAAAATCGGCAAGCGAGTCAAGGGCCTCACGTTTTTGAATTGCACTTTGCCCAGGAGGGCGGTATGCAGAGACTGCTACAAGCCAACGGCGACCCAAACAAAAGGCGACAGCGACCAATTCTAAGTATAGAGACAAATTGTTAATACAAAACGGTCGCGTATCAAGATCGTTACGAATATACAATCCTACACCGCCACCGTTTTGTGATCTATCCTTTCTAAAAAAATTGTAGCCCGGAATATTGAATACGTTGTTATTTAGTGAAGGGTGTATTTTTGTTTTTTTGTAATGAATTTAGCTGGTTTTGATAATCTATATTTAGTTTATATTTAATCTATATTTTTTATATTTTATTTTTCCAATTTTTTTAATTAACCTTTACCTAAGATAACACCCAGCAAAAATTCTTTAAATTTTTTAAAAATAAAATAACAGTTGCAGAAACCACAACATGACCCCGATTGTTTTTAATCTTTAACAAATAAAAACGTTAAAAATGGTTTATTGTGATCCTGAATCTTTTTCTTTAAGTTCTACAATAACTTATTGCAACAAAACTGCATTTATAACAATAAGCAATTTATTCATTACAATACTAGGAATACTGGAATTAAATTTGGGTTTTTGAAAAAATACTGGTACTGTACTCAAAATAAAATTTTAGGTAGGGATAGTACTGGTACTGTACTGCAATTAAAAAGAGGACACTATTTTTACTGGTACTTTACTGGAATTTTTTTGGACAATCAGCAGAGTACTGGTACTGGTATAAAATCTGAGTACTGTAATTACACTAGCAAAAAGTCGTAAATAAATGCGGTTTAAATATTTACATATATTTTTTTTGTTTTGATTCATTAAAAAAATTATAAAAAATCTAAAATAAATATTAATATTAAATAAAAAAAATGTGGCAATGAAAATATGTTCACAGTGAAAATCGATCCCTTGACCTCAAAAATTTGAGCACTAGGCGTTACCGACTGCGCCACAGGTCCATATGCTTTCTAAAAGAGGTTTAGAAACCCACGGCCATTATTAAATCTAAAATATGCACACACAACAGATTAACAGTACTAGAGCTATTATTGCAGTTTAAAAATCATATATTTAAATAAAAACATACTATTTGGAGCTTAAAATTTCACCAAATTAGATTAAATCCACGTTTTTTTAAATCGTCGTAATTTTGAGAAAATTAACCCCCATTTTTCACGGAAAACCGTATATTAAATCATAAATACAAAAATATTTCCATTGGTTTTTACGTACGTGAAAAAGGGTAACAGTTCCTCTATATTGGAAGTATTTTTTAATAAATACATGATAGTAAATATGTTTAAGGGTTTTAAAAAAATTCTTTGCGATTTGATTTTTAATATCAATTATTTCAACTACTACGAATAATATAATGAATGTGCACTTTATAATTGTGGTATTTCTGCCTTTTTAACACCCATATTAATTTTTTATGAAAACATTTCTGTATTTCGCGAGCTCTCGTATGCCAAAAATCGCGATTTTTCATACTTAAGAAAACTGCCCGGAGAGTCCTTAAATAGCTTGAATATAAAGTTTTGTATTTATAAGTTCCATTATGTTTACACACTATTAGTATTTATAAACTCCTAAAATTTTCATGATAAAACCCATTAACAACATTAACCATTTAGACCTTAGCTTCTTTAAGCAGTGCAAACAAAACCTTAAAATCAAACTAAAATTTATAACAAACAAACAAATATAAAGAAAAAAATTGAAAAATATATCGGTTTGTAAACGGGATAGTTTTTTGAGGAGAAAAAATTTACTGAGAGGGCAGGAATTAACCTGTGTTTTTCCGGGGCAAAAAACATGCCAGCTTTTTACCAGTATATTCTTTCCGGAAGAAAAATATCTTAATTGTTCTTATTTAATAAAAGAATTACAAACATACCAACAATTTATAATCCGGTGCATTTGATATAAATTTTTAGTAATAAAAATGATAATAATACTTATAATTTTTGATGCAGAAACGTTTTCTCCGCAAATTTTTTGGTTTTATAACAAATCTATTTCCAAATCTAGGATTTTGACGTGGACTTTTACTATCGGGAATCATGGTTGGACCCTCGTCTCAAATACGACGCAAGCAACTATTCCAATATAAAAAAGGTTATTTTTTATAACAAATAATTTATTTCATAACAATATATAATTTCTCCGTTAGTTGCGTTAATATGTTTACGTTTCAGGCTTTTGTGGTATTTAAGATTGTAGTCAGACCTGGCGGTAAGTATATATATATGTATATAAATAGGTATATAGAGGTAAGAAAAAAATTTCCTAGGTTCCTTCGATGTGGATAGGGCACGGTATCCTAATAGGGTTAAAATATTAAGATTTGACTCCACTCGCAGTGTCTCTGGTTGTTAAATTTGATAATAAACGTGTTATAACTTTATAAAGTCACGTGTCACTTTTTAGCTTGATCTACTTTGGCATAAATATTTGGACAAAATTTGGTACCCAGACACGTATATTGCCAATGCAATTTCGTCTGTTTCTCCAGAGCCAGAAAATCCCTTATCTACATCTCATAAAGCTTTTATACGCTTAAATTCAAATGGAATTCTAACCTTCAGCAGAAAGTAAATCTATATTATTTGGTAAAATTCGGCGTTCTATAATTTTGCTCTTGTTTTTGTTCATTAGTTTTTCCCATTTAAATTCTACATTTAATATAATTTAATTATTTTGTTTAAAATGGGCCAAAGAAACTGAAAGCTAAGTGAATGTTAAAAATGTTGCAAACACGAACATGTTAGTTTATTTGATGTATATATGAATTGTTTTAATGTATGTGTGTATATATATGTTTGTGTGTGTGTGTGTGTGTGTGTGTTTGTGTTTGTGTGCGTGTGAGTGCGTGTGTGCGTGTGTGAGCGTGTGAGTTCACGGGTTTTAATTTACTGTATATAGTTTTAAGTAGTTAATGTTTTTAATCACATAGTTTTATCATAAAATGTATATGCATATGCATTAAAAAATTTAGATTTTCGTTATGTTACATTTACTTTATGTATATAATTTTAATGTAAAAATTGTATATGCGTGTTTTAACCTGTTTTTTTGGAGTATTTAAAAAACCTACTAAATATATTGGCACAGATATCTATGCCAATATAAGGGATTTTAGAAGCAATTTTTTTAGTATAAGTTCGACTTTTAACAATAATTTTGTATTAGCGCAAAACAATTAATCAAAAGTTCTAATCAATGTTTGAATTATACTGCACTAATGGATTGTTTTTTAAAACAATAGGAACCTTGCACTGGAACTCGGTTTATACATGAAGTATGCAATATACATAAGCGTCACCATAATGGATAATTACCGTATCTCCTACTTATCTTTCGTTGTATGCAAATTAACCGATCGAAATTTCGCGCACTTTCGATCGGTTGATCTGCATACTACGAAAGATAAGTAGGAAATACGGTAATTATTCATTATGGTGACGCTTATGTATATTCTATACTTCATGTATAAACAGAGTTCCAGTGCAAGGTGCCTATAAATATGTCATATTATTTGTGACGCAAACAAATTTGCTATGAATCAAATACAAAGATAAAAACTGGATATATACATTTTTTATAAAGAGAGTTTTAAATAATTTAGATAGAGCTTTTATGAATTTTACATCCCAATGTTTTGCTGACGAATTAATATCCTGTGTAAATTTTTTGAATTATGCTATTTCTTTGCATTAATTTCTTTGTATTAATAAAAATTTAGCTTCTAAAGTTATATCATTTATATTTTAATAGGATGAGAGTAACAGCGAGCTGCCCCATATTTTTGCATGCCTTTCCTTTTGACACGCAGTCTTGTGCTCTGGAGTTTGAAAGTTGTAAGATATTTTTGTTTTTCTAAATTTTAGTAAAAAGTCGTTTATTTTTTGAACAGCTAAGATTTTATTTTCAATTTTACTTCATCAACAAAAAACTTGTTGATTTTTTATTAAGTTGATAAAATAAATTGAACTAACATCAACAATGATTCCAAAACACTTGGAAAAATTTTATAAAGGTATAAATTGTAGCAAATGATTAAAATTTATTTATTAGGCGCAAATTAAATCAATTAAAGTCAAGCTAAGAAATGTTTTATTTTTTTATTTTTAAGATAATTTGGAAGCTAATCAACTTATTTACAAATGGCATACAAAGGAGGACACCCTAACAGTCAAGCCACAGACTTTGCCCAATTTTGTATTACAGGATATCCAGGGGTATATACAAAACATCACATTTGCTACCGGTAAGTTTTATTAAAATTTTTTTTTTTATTATATTTACCGGAAAATTAGACTATAAGTTTTTATCGTGCCTGTTGAGCCACCGTTTACAGCTGAACCAAAAACAATAAGTCATGTATTAACAGAAGCAAGATTTAAGCCTAACTCCTTTAATCTAACCTCCTTTGTCTATGCCTAAATCCATAAGCGAAATTGTCTAACCATAAGCATAAACTTAGAAGCCAAGAAATGTAAGTCTAGGTTCATAAGTGTTTGAACCTTAGCTTTCAATCTTAAATCTCTTCATATATGTAACTATTCAAGCTAAAATATAAACGAAACAAAGCTATAAGCATAAACGAAGCTTAAAATATGTTTTTCTCTTTTGAAAAACACTTTAAAAACGATTTCACATGTGCATGAGCCCCTTATACTAAGTCTCTAAGTCTAAGCCCCTAACGCTATATTTCTAAGCTAAAGTTCATTTGGCTAAAATCTAAAACTCTTAACCGAAGCTTATTAGCTGAAATCCTAAATGTATCAGCCTAAATGTGCGTGATTGATAAACATTATTTTTTAAAGTTTTAAGTAATAGCCAAAAGTCTAAGCTACATTGATATAAGCACCGTATTAATCCGTTGCGCCCTTCTTATAACGTTTTAAAGTGCAAGTTTGGTTTCCAGTCTTATTCATTTCTGATCAGAATTTAAAGGTTTAGTTTGAAGGAATTTTAGTTTCACAGAATTTAAAAGCAAATATTCTAAAAGACGATTTAAAATTCCTTTTTGTGCGAGTTTTGTATGCTCACTTTTTAGAGAACCAAACCTCTTAGCTTAATTTTTAAGCCTAAAATAATAATTAAAACCTCAAAACCTAAAAGCCCAAGTGTAAAGGTTAGCTTCTAAGCAAAAACTTCAAAGCCAAAGCTTCTAAGCCCAAAACATTAAACCCAAACCCCTAACCTAGTTTTATACATCTAAACTCTTAATCTTAAGCTCAAGCCCTAAAGCCCCTATGATCAAGTCCTTAAACCCAATTCTTTTAGCCTACTGGCTTAAGCCTAGCCCTCTAAGGCCTAACCTCTAAGCTTAAATATTTTCACAATCTTTATGTAGTACTTACCTTTAAAAAATTGAAACTAAGATGTAGCTCAACAATTTTTTATTTGGTAGTTTTTTTAAATAAGGAACTGAGTTCCTAACTTTAAGAAAACCGGTGCACTATACAAAACGTTAAATTTCGTAATAATGGTGGAATATTGTAAATATTACAAAAGTGAAACCGCTTAAAATTTTTAATGTAATTCAAACACTTTTTTGAATTATTTTATAGGAACTTACAGTCAAATTATCGTCAAGTTTGAATTTAGGGAAGTTTTTCATACAATTTTATCTGCAAAAAGAATCTTACTATATAACTTAATTATATCTTAATATTCTCAAAAATAAGCTATATAAATCAAATAGACAAATCAAAACTAATTTTACATACATAATTTTTTAGAACATTTTACTCATTTAAACCATTTAAATTGCATAACACGATATGTTAATTACAGCCTTATAAAAATACATAAAATAATATTTTCACTAACAACACAATAGCTTATTAATAATTAGTTTTTTTATTGGATTAAACTTATTCAATTAAATAAAAAATGACTCGTTTATGGTTGAATTATATCTGGCTGACGCTGAAATTTAGAATGCAGACATGAGGGGACCAATTAAAAAATAACGCAGATTTTTTTAATTCCACCTTTTCACAAAATATCACAAAATATACAAAAATTAACCAACTTTAACCCTTAAAAATTTGCAGTTAGGTTCAAATTAAGTAATTCGATAAATAATTTATTAAAATACAGTTTTTAATCTTTGTTATTAATCCGCTTTAGTGAAAAATTTTTTTTTTTTTTTGTTGTTAAATAGTTAATTCAATACTGCAAATATCGCGGTCAGCTAGATTTTATTTGTCCATAAACAACTATATCCGCAACTATATATTATAATGCTTAGCATAAAAAAACAAAAAATCCATTTTAAGAAACCTGGGTGACATTTGGCATCCATTTGGCAAAACATAATTTTCACAGTTAGATGTTAATTTCTCCGCCCGCATATTAGGTTGTATTAAACGATTTACATTTATTTATATTGGTATATAACTACTTAATTTTTTACAGCTACCGCTAAAACGAACAGAAAAAATCAAGGTTATTGCAATAATTAAGTTTTTTAATATTCTAAAGCTTATCTAAAAAATTTATTAAAAATTATTAATAAAAATTTTTTATGTACATCCATTTGCTTTTTTAAAACTCATTTAGTAGAATTCGGAATCATCCCATAAATTTTCTTCATGTATGAGATAAATGTTGCAAAAATACTAACTATTCATTGGAAACAAAAAAAGCTTTAAACCAGAGAGTTAAATTCCGTCACACATACGATTTATCAATGTTTGATAATCTAAACAACAACTTAGAAATTAACCACTCCAGCTTACTTGTTTTGAATTATATAATGAATTAAATATTATTTAAAATTGCGTGGTTTAAAAACAATGTAAAATAAAATAAACAAAATACCTTTATTTATTTTATTTTATTTTTATCTTTAATTATTTTGTCAAACGACAGGAACATACGTTTACTGGTTTTTAAAGCTATAGTCGCGTAGTACTTTTTTTATCCAAACAAGCATTTAATAGAAATGAAACCAGTAAGTATGCATCATTTTTACAATTAGGAACCACAAACATCGAAAATTTATTTTTTTTACAATTTTTTTCATAACATTAACCCTTTGGGATTTTTTCCGCTGCAATTTCGGAGGAAGGTACATTGCGCCAGTGTTGCTCAGTGTTAAACTCTGTGTTTCACTTCCGGTGCGCGTAAAGTTTAACACTGGGTAGCAGTGACGCGGAATCATTTCTGCGGATTTTTTTTGACAAACAAGTCTTAAAGAGTTAATAACCTAAAATTAAAAATCAACATTTTTACAGCACAACTTATTCAGAATTTTTTCTGATTTAGGTCCGGATGTCAGGCAATTGGTTCTCTTAAAAGTAAACAACATTTTAACTATAGGCAAACCAAACGTGGGTGGTCCAGTTTAATATTTAAGATTTAAGATTTATTTCTAGCAAGTACTGTAATGTATACATTAGCAAGTAATACATTGTTACAACAAATTGTGAATATATTATGCAACCCAGTTGAGTTACAGAACAGGGCGCGCATTCTGAAGCGCGGTTAAAAGTTACCCCAGGTTAACTTTTTTTTACGTGTTTAAGGATGCGAGTGAAAAATCAAATTTACCTAGGTAAAAGTCGGGTTAAATTTTTTCTATTGTTTTAAGAATAAGAATTTATCCAACTCGAGAGGTGGTTAAATATTTTTTCCCGTAGGATTAATTTAATAAAAAATAAAATACGCGCATTGACTAAATTTTTTATTTTGCGCAAGGTGGTTTTGCGGCACGAGAAAAAAATATAAAAAAATCATAGCAATTATTTACTGTCCCATATGCAGCAGGTTTATTTATTTAAAATAAATATTTATTTTTTTATTTTCATTGGAATGGATTTATCGGGGTAAATATAAGGGTTTCTTCAGAATGCGACCCCAGAAATAAACAAATAAAATAAAGTACAATTATCACAAAAAAAGAACTGGATCACTAGAAAAAAATGACTAAGGCTTTAGACTTAAAGCTTTTTAGTTAGTCATTTATTGTAAATCCATGATTAGATTACTATGGTAAGGATTTTTTAAACTAATACACAGAATTTGCACTAACTTGGGCTTCATTTAAAGAATTCCAATTATTTACAACTCTGTTAAAAAAAACTGTATATTCTACATTTGTCCTAGAAGGCCTTAGTTTATTTTTTTTAATGACCCCTAGTTGTGTTTGCGTTAAACATACAATACTTGTTGGAATTAAGATTCACAAAACCATTTATTATTTTAAATGTTTCAGTTATCTATTTTATCTCTACGCTTTTCTAAAGTCTTTAATTTGAGTACACTTAATCTGGATGATATCCATTATTTTAAAGATTTAACCGTCTAAAAACAATTAGGGTAAATGTACGTTGGACTTTTTTCAAAATATACTTATTTTTAATCATGTATGGGTTCCAAACTGCACTCGCATACTCAACAATAGGACGCAAAAAACTTTTGTTTGCTGCAATAAAATTTTTAATAGATCGTGACTTAGAACAGCTAAAAATTGAGTTAGCTATTTTCATAGCTTCTTTTGCAACGTTTTGAAAATGTAATGAAAATTTAAGATTACTATTTATATAAACACCGAACCCAAATTTTACTAAATTGGTTTTAGTTAGTTTCTTATTATTTAAGTAATAATCCATATGGTTTTCATGTTTATCATTATTTATATGCAAAACTTCATATTTATTTTCTGATAATCATAACTGCCAATTTTTTGCTCATTTGGAAATTCTATTCAGATCATCTTGTAATTTCAGTCTATTATCGCTTATATCTGAATAACTTTTATAGATCTTTACATCATCAGAAAAAATCTAATTTCAGAGTTATATACACATTTTACAATGTCATTTATATATATTAGAAAAAAAAATGGCCCCAAGACAGAACCCTGGTACTGAGGGTATTGGTACTGATATTGGTATTGGTACCGAGCTAGTACATAACTGGGTATGAGCTTAAAATTGTATCATATATAACTATTTTTATTTTTTTATTAGTTAAAAATGCTTCTAACAAATTTTAAAGTCTACCAAAAACACCATATTCATTTAATTTTTACAAAAAGCTTCGATGTGATATTGTGTCAAAAGCTTTAGAAAAATCCAAATATATTATGTCAACTGACTGTTTGTTATTCACGGCTAAAGTCCAATCATTGTAAGAATCAAGTGGTTGTGTAACTGTTGAGCTTTTATCTTTAAAACCATGCTGAAGATGAGATAATATATTTTCAGAAAAGGTGGAAAGCTCACACTTTACAATTTGTTCCATGATCTTACAAAAAAAAATTAGTGAGATTGAGCGATAATTTTTTTATGACTTTTAGTAGATTTTTTTGTAAACTGGTGTTGTGAGTGCAACAATCCAGTCATGGGGAAGTTCTGTAGTATTAAAAGAGTTTTGAAAAATTTTGGAGAGCGGCTCAGCAACAATTTTAGCTAAACGTTTTAAAAAATAGCAGGTATTCTGTCAGGTGTAGGAGACAGTTTGTTAGGCAATTTTTTAAGAAATTTTAAAACATCTCTTACAGTAAAGTTTATGTTTTCAATTGTTCGGTTGTTTTTAGATTCAAAATATGGAAGATTCATGTTGTTCTTAGTAAAAACAGAGCTGAAGTATTCTCCAAGTTTTGACTTTTTCCAAATCTTCAGAAGCAAATCTACCATAAATACATTCAATTGGGGGAGTATTCTCTTTAGATTTATTTGTTTGCAAATAAATTTATAAAAATAACCTATATTGTTAGATTTAAGGACTTTTTTCTTTGTCGAAATTAAATTTTTAACACTTTTTGTATATTCTTTTGAAATTTTTTTAAACTGATCTTTAAAATTTATGTTATTATGCCTAGATTTCCAAAGTTTTTTCTTTTTATTTTGAAGCTTATAGATGTGTTTGGGATAAAGACACTTTTTCTTAGTATACTTTCTATATTTATTTACTAATGGTACATGAACAATTATACTTTCTGTTAATATCTTAAAAAAATATCCCAGTATTCTTAAACAGCAGTTAGACTTTTAAATTTAACATCTCAGTTTTTTGCTGAAACATACAAAGTTAAATTTTGATAATCAGCATTTTTAAAATCAGGTACCAAAGGGTTTTTCTTAGGGGTAGAATATTCTTCATATAAGCCAAAGTTAGTTTCACTGTGAATTACAGCATGATCTGAATTTCCAAAATTTGTTTTCAGTTGAACATAATTAAAAATTTCCGGATCATTAGTAAGTAATAGATCCAGGAAATTATTTTCCTGTGATGGCTTAAAAACAATTTATGACAATCCTAGTTCCAAAAATTTTATAAAATATTTATTTTCATTTTGAGAGTTACTTAATATGGTATCTGAATCCCACCTAATTCCTGGTAAGTTCATATCACCTATTAAAAATGTTGTATGTGTGTGGTTAGTTAAAAACATTTTAAAAAATCTAATAACAGCAAGTCTTTATCAGAGTTAATGTTGGGAGGTCTGTACACATTAATTAGACAGATTTTTTTACTTGTAATAATAAGATCAATTAATAATACTTCCAAATTTATATATTTATCTTGAATTGGAACTAAACTGTATTTATTTTTTTCTTTAACAAGTATTAGAACGTCCCACCCTTACCTTGTAATCTGTCCTTTCTAATAACATTAGTTGTAATCTTTAATCAGTAGTTGAGTTGGAATCGATTCATTAAGCCAGGACTCTTGTACAACTATCACTTAGGGGGACCCATAATTTTGATCAGCATTAGAAATTAAAAGCTCAAACTCATCCAGACAGGACCGATCTTGAATTTAATCATATTAAATTAAGTGATTTAATTTTGTCACTTGTGGTGGTATATTTAATTTTTGGATGTACATTTATTGACTTTCAACTGGATTGCTTTCTTTCCTATTCTGAAATTTTGTGTAAGGTCTTATTTTTCAGTGTGCAGTTGTTTTTAACATCATACAAATATGGATCCCCACAGTCACTATTTCTTACAAACACTTTTCTTTCTTTGCTGCGAAGTTCTTTGACCTTGTGTAAAAGAGGCACTAGTTCACTTTTTTGCTGCACTGGTGAGAAATCGTCTCACATAGATGTTTTTGAATTATTCAGTTTTAAACAACTTGCCATTGAAACGAACGAACTTATTACGAATGGCGTTGTTGTGAAATCGCACTTTTATTAGTTGTGGTTTACCAGGTGCTTGTTTCCCAATGCGGAAGCAAGCGAAAGCCTTACCTTGTTCTTCCCAGCCGCAAATTGCCTCCTCCACCAAGATCTTGACATTGTTTTGATCGGTTTGCTGATTGATCAATTCTTCAAGACCAGCAATAACAGCCATGGTTGAGTGTTCCCGCTGAGTCTCAGTCTTTTTAGTCGATACTCAATCTATGGAAGCATTTCCTGGATAACCTTGGAGCGTATTTTTGCAATCATATCCTCATCACATGGCGGCAAACACGCATAGATCTTCTCCAAAGCTGAATTTTTTCTGCTGCAGAAGAGCATTTTCCATTTCCAATTTAGCAATTTGGTCATCCTTCCTTATCAGCCATGTCTCCATTGGTGTTTTTGGCATTTGTTGTTGTTCAATCCAGATTGTTTTATCACGGAAAATCAGGAGATTAGACTTTAACGTAAGTGGGACAAAACTATAAACAAAACTCAGGAAGCAAAAAACTATTAAATAAAAAATTTTTGGCTTCAAATTCCTATTTTCAGCTTCTAATTCTACACTTCAAGTTTACGTTTTTCTACTGTAGGCTTCAAATTCCTCTGGTTTTAAATTCCTCCTGGCTCCAAGTTTTCTCAATAAATGGGTGTGTACTTATAAAATAAAAAAACAGGGGATTATGTGATAACAAATCAAACCAAGAACATTTATCATGAACTATAATCGTCAATTTATAATAACCAAGATTTTGAACGAACTGGTATTTAATAACAGAAAACGTGAAAATACAGATTCGTTGTCATATCACCCCTTTTTTTACTGACCATTGTCATACTTTGTGACTGCCACGTTAGCACACCATTGGTCATTATGTTCAAAGCTATTGTCAATTGAAAGCTTATCAAAGAAAATTCTCAAAATTATAATGTTTTTTTTTAACAATACCTTCAGAGATACGATAAATTATACAAAGAGTAAACCGACAAAAACAAGCATGATTATTTTTTTAGGAGTTAAGCTAAATTGCATTTAACTCCCGACTATTACACTTCAACAAAAAAAATAAAAAAAATGATTTTTTAAGGTTAGTTTATTTATTTTTTAAATTTTCAAATGACCACACTTAGCTTATTGGAATAAATTCTTAAAATAATAAAATAAGTTCAAAAGTTTTAAGGTGTAATGAAAATGACAAATAACTTCAAAGTGTTTACAAATCTTTTAAGCAAAATTTCTTGTTATTTTTTGTTCCTAATTTTTTGCGAAGTATTATTTAATTTCTGTATATTGACTTAAATATTAAGAATGTACGATAATATTGTATGAAACAACAACCTAGGCGAGATCCTGGTTATCTGTTAATCCAGTATTTTGTTCCAGGAGCAGCTGTAGTTACTACATGCGGCCTACTCATGTTAAAGAAAAAGGTTGGTATTTCTTACCATGCTACTAAAGGTACCTCCAAATACACAAAAAAAAACACAAATAAATATGTACTAGTTTTTAACATTTAAAAATAGAAAAAGGTAAAAATATAATTTCTTTTTAGTGAAGTGGTTTAAATATTAATAAAAAGAAATCGGGATAATCTCAGTATTAGTTACTTGCTTGCTGTTGTTTCATGGAAATGGAGGTAAATAACTACCTGATCACCTAAAACATAATGTTTATACCTCTAAATTATATAACATAATGCTTCTCGTCCGATTAGTTGATGGTTTGGTACCCCTGCCTGCATGCACTAAGTTCAACATTTGACTGCATTTCTCCGTTAAAAAACATCAAGAAAATTTTTAGGATGTTCTAACACTCATAAAATAACTCTCTTGCAAAAATTAATGTAACCTCGACAATTATTCAATAAGTTGGGTTTAATTAAGCTTACAGCCATAATTAGCATATAAATAAAAGAGCTAACTGCAGTGCTTAAAAATCTAAGTAAATCTTTGAAAAGCTTCCAAACATTCTTTACAGCCCAAACTAGAATAAAACTGCACAACTTCCTTTTCTAGTTCGTAAATTTGAGACTAAGAATGTTCTACAAAAACTGTAAAATATTTATGTTTGGCATCAGTATACAGCTGTGTATTAATAAAATTAGCTCATTTTCAAAAATCGCATACCGAAACTCTAAAGAAATTTTATAAATTAAGTGGGTGCTTAAATTAAATCAAAAATGATGAGTATAAAAATTATTGTTATACATAAAATCCTATTAAAATGTGGCATGATTTAAATGCCAGTAGGATGACAGTTTGTCTTCTAATTTAATGGCAGCACTTCTGACAATCACTCTTTTCCTCAACAGTTTTGCCATCAACATACCAGCGGTGAATTATGTCAAAGCAATGTAAGTTAGCAAAATACTAAAAAAAATTTTATTATTTTTAAATTATTTAGTTGAGCTAAATTAAATTCAACAAATGTCCTACTTTAAAAATAGAATGTCCATAGATTTTTTTATTTATATGTGAATAATTTGCACTAAAAATTTCAATTAAATTTTCCATTTTATTTGTTACACTTCCTATCCAAAACTGCTGATGTACAAGTTTTAATGAACTTATTTTTATAGTATTTAAGTAAAAATTACAACACAGAAAAAAAAATCCTTTCTAAAAAAATAAATCAATATGATCAATTTGTTAGGACCAAAAAATTTAGCTCTATGCATAAATGGAAAGAGAAGGGGGTTATACCCTTTAAAATCTTAAAACTGCCGAAATTTTGGGCTGCTCACCTATGTATGCATGTAGGACATAATAAAATTCCATTTAAGGTAGAACTTCACAGTTTTTTTTTGACGACAGATCTTTTTAAATTACATCTTACTATACGTAGTTTGACCTGCTGATTCAATTTTTGACATTCATTTTTCTGTAAAAAAATGTTATCGTCCACAATCATCAAATAACATAAATAAAATACATGTCAAAAATACAAAACATTAATAAAGTTTATTACCAAAAATATTCTATTTTTTCATTTTCTATTAAACGTATCTTAAATAATAAAACATTTTTTTAAATTAAAAAACTAAAAAATAAAAAAAAAATTTTTTTCGGCGTTAAAAATATGGTCGAGGGACTACTCGAACCAACGGATACTAGGATCCAAGCGCGACGTACTAACCACTCGGCTACTGGGTCCTCGGGAATTTTCAATTAAAAGAAGCTTTTAAAACAATGGTTCAAAATGTAGTTTCTCGGCGTCAATTAAAAGAAAATTAAACGAAAATTAAAAAAATTGATTCGTTATTTTTAAACGAAAGTTTGGAAATAGTTAGATATAGGCTTTTACCATTTTTTTTATTATAAACGATTAAAAAAGGACTTCAGGATTTTTTTTACTATATATTTTTGTAAAAAAAGTCTTTTTTGCAATTTAAAAAAAATCCTAAGATCATTTTGAACCCAAACCACCTCTGAAAGTTGCCCCTATATTACCCTAATTTATTATAAAATTTCGCCTAAAAATAACGAATCAATTTTTTTAAAAGGCCTTATTGTGGTTTTCAGAGGTAGAATCCATGGACATCTGTTGCGAACTGGACAAATTTTTCGGTGATGTTTTTATAACCACTGGATAGTACAGATTCTTAACTTTTTATAGCACCCCACTTTTATAGGCCAAAAAATAATATTTATAATGATATGCGACTTGTAGTCCAAGTGGTCAAAACTGTGAAGTTCTACCTTAAAGATGTTTCAAAGATGCCCACAAATTTAAAAATGTTTTAAAGATGCCCACAAATTTCAGGGAGGGTGTTTGGGGTAACCCCAATTTTTGGGGAAGGTTTTGATTTTGGGATTTTTTTGGGAGGGATGCGCTTTTTAACTTTCTCTTCTGCCCACTTATGGGTACACCTTTCCCTAGCTTTGCAATTTTGACCTCCACATGATAAAAATCCAGAGCAGTCCCCTCTCTCTCCAAATTTTGGTAAGTTGACCGTTTGGAACTCAAAATTTGACTTCCCTTTAGACCACTCTCCTTTTAGGACCCCTTCTAGATTTAAAAATGCCTATTACCCAAGGAAAGAACCCAATAGCTCTGGTGACCGAGTTCATTTATGATTTTCTATGTTATTTGGTCAAAAACTTAAAAAAAAAACTAAAAAATAGTCTCAAAGTTTTTCAAAATAGATAGACTTTTCAATCAGTCGTTTTGGACATTGAACCAGACAAGCTGGCGATCCGAACAAACTGTGCATGCGCTTTATTCGTCCATAAGCAAAGACTGTGTTTTTTTGCAAAAAGAAATTGCCGACTTATTTTGTGCTCCAGTGCGCTGTTTGATAAATGTTACTAACATTTGATTCTTTGTAAATATTTACAAAGAAATGAAATCCTATGATAAAGCATAGGGATTTTTGCAATTAATATTTATGCAAATTTTTGGTTTTTTATAAGTTTTTCCAAAAGTCTATTGCATTTTCATTTCTTTGTAGCTTTCTACAAAAAAGAAATGGACTTCAACAAAAAAACAGCATGTTGGGAACTTTTATGAAACAGCGCCCAGGTGTCATATTTTGTTTATTTATATTAAAATTTAAGTGGAGGGTTTTGCTTAAAGCTGTAATCATTAGTGAAGTTCCTACCCCACAGTATTATGCTCCAAAGCTCTGGCCATTTAAAGCCGAGGGAGCTTCAAAACTCTGCCCCTTAAATGAGCGATTTGAGGCTTATTCAAGATTGAAAAACATTTTAGACTACTCCATTTGTATTTGTAGAACTATCTTTATTGATTTAAAAAAGTTTAAAAAAAATTAGTTTACAAAAAATTTTGGACAAAACAATCTTTGCGATTACTCCTTAGTTATTTATGGAATTAGTGTAAAAATAGGGCGGAGCTCTGGAGCTCCACTCTTTGGGGTACATCACTTGTAAATATATTGTGCTGTTTGACACTTTTTAATCTAACGGAAAGGATAAGTACAAAATATATATTGTTTATAATTTCAGATTCTAATGTTATGTTTTTGTAGGGATATTTTTCTTGGTGTTTGCTTTCTGTACGTACTAATATCAATAGTGGGACACGTGTTAGACTCGATCCTGTTTGAGACAAAAG
>JASAMX010014386.1:0-16349 GCA_030248175.1 Microlaimidae sp. YZB2_3 | reverse complement strand
TAAAGAGTTTAAAAATGCGATTTGCCTTATTCATAATGGAAGTAGGTAAGTCACTTTTTAGTTTTTTTAAATTAATAAAATGTTTTTTATCAGTTTTTTTATTTAGATACGATGCTTTATTTCTACTTACCAAAATACAATACGATACGATACCAGATACAATACGGAAATTGTAGAGCGTGGGCATTTACCAAAAATTACCACCAAGAGAAATCAAATCAACAAAATGGTAACGGTGCAAACATCCGCATTTGTGATTCCTACTTGTTTTTTTGACATCCTTACTGCGGAAATGTTATCTATATATTTTTAAAAGCAGCTGCCAAAGTAAATTGTTAATAATTTATATGTACAACAAACAAAATCGTTTGTTTTTTGTAGGTTTTTTGTATTTGGGAATTATTATTATGTTTGCAGCAGGCGGGACAAAAATCTTTAATACCATCCAAGCCGGAATATTGCAGTTCTACAATTTGGTACAATCAGAAATCGTGCGGCGGGTAGTATTGTCATGGAAAAGAATTAATAAAATACGGTTTGGATGATGTAAAGGTAAGTTATTTTTTTCTAAGTTATCCAACAATCTTATTTTATTTTCCATGATTTTTTTAGGTCTTATTTCAAGCGTGTTGTATTTTTCGCAAAGTGGTGATGGAGCAAACGGACCTGTACATGTTTAGTAAAGCGATTACTATTCAACAGTTCACAGCAAAACTTTTTCAAAAAACTATCTAAAGCACAAAACAATTCAACACGTCCCGGACACATTTTCTTCCGCCTTCCTTTGTGAAAAACAAAGTAAGTTTGCCGTTCGATTTCTGAAATACCTGGCCTACCGCGAAAACGTAACGATCGATCGATGGGTGCCAACAGTTTTAGAGAACGATAAGTCATTTTACAATAAGTCTTTTGTATTTTTTTTAACCTATGAACTTTACTATAAAAAATCATTATAGGCAAATTTACTCAAAATAGCAAAAGAATGGCGACTAACAAACGATTCCTAACGAGGTTAGAGAGCGTTCAAAAATTGCTGGAAGACCCAGGACAGGCCATACAAAACTTTCACTTTCCTACGGAGGAAGTAATGTTGATTGAGATTAAAAAAAAAATCCGCGTTTTTGGAAAGCAGCTCAATGTCCAACCCATTGAGCTGCTTTCCAATAACTAGTTTGATTACTAGTTACGCTAGGATGTATCTTTACAAAACGGCTTTTTTAAGCGTTTTATTACGGTCAGTTTGTTTTTTTTGTTATTTTTAAATTAAGGGGTTGTAATACTATTGTGACGCCCAAATCTGTGCGGGGGCCTCCAATCCAAGGGGTCACACCGATTGAACGCCAAAACGAGCTCCGAATTGGAGTAGAATGCCTAAGTGCTAGAGGTGTATGACTAAGTGTCTGTATGTTCTCCCTCTGGTGGGAGGTCCGTCGTCAGAAGCAGAGTCTAAGAGTTCGTTTACTTAGCTTAAATTAGTGGTTAGTTATGAAATGTGTTTTGGACGAATTTTAAAGGCATGTTTTTACTGGTGGCCACAACATTCATAAAAACGAGGCCTTTGACATGGTACACATAAACTAAAAATGGCCTACGCAAGGGAAACGGCACAGGGACGCAGCTTAGCCTATTAGGTTTTGGAAAAATGCGCAAGGAAAAACGTTAGAGGACTGAGCCTAAGGTGGGAAGCTAAAAAACGGGTGAAAAGACACCTTTGAGTTTTTGGGCCTGTTTGGCAAGGGGGGGGGGAACTGCGAAACTAGGGCTTTTAGCCGCAAAATAAGCAAAAACGTTTAAAAAGTTGCGTTGCCTGGGAAACGCCTAAAGGAACCTGCCCGAAAGTGCTAGGAAACTTAATGGGGAGTTAGCGCCAGCCTAATTCCTAGAAAAAACTAACGAACTCAGTTAAAAAGCAACTCTGCTTTGACGCGGCGTTGCTCAGGAGCTCAAACAGTAAAAAAGTATTAGTCTAATGAACGGCGGCCGGTTGGTCGTTAGAAATCCTTTGGAGGGCTGGTCGTATCAGACTAGGGGCCTATTGCAGGTATAAATAACGTCAATGGTATAAAAAAACTCTCAGGGTAGAAGTCAGGAATAGGTTCCTGCTTTGGGGACTACTGGTTTTTCTTGTCCGTTCCCGCAGCGGAAGTCGATGTTGAAGATATTAAAACCAACGACTTTTTAATGCGGACGCCGTTTATATATAAAAACAGGAAACCACTAAACCCAGGCCCCGCGCGTGCGTGACTGTTTGTCACCACACGTAGAAATACTAACAAAACCGACCCACCAACCGTTCGCCTAATTTGAGGCGAGCCCTGCTCACATGAGCAACCGCGCAACACCGAGTCTTAATTAAAAAACCTAACACAAAGAATTAATAAAAACGTTTATTTTTTAAAACTTAGGGCGCTAACAGGGGAAACTAAAAAAGGGGCGCATGGAAAAACGCAACGACTCATGGATGCGATAAATTTTGAACAACTTTGTGGCTTACCTGAGGGATTGTATTTGAGTACCAAGGTTCCAACCTTTATCGCTTTTTGGCAAAGCTTTTTATCATAATTCCTTTTTTGTCTCTGCTGGGCGACTTCCAAATTGCGGACGGCCATATCCCGCGCTTCGGTCATTGTCACCTTTGCGTGCTGGATGTAATCGTCCTCAAAATCATTATAAGGTGAGCGAAATTGCTGATATTTGGCATCAATGGGGACGCGAATATCCCATCCATAAATTAGATAAAATGGGCTTTCCTTGGTAGATTCCTGAGGCGATCTATTGTAGGCGGATGTCACGAAGGGAAGAGTGAAATCCCAATTGGTATGGTGCTCATTGATGTAGTGTGCAAGCATTTCACAGAGTGTTTTATTGAATTGTTCCGTCAAACCATTGCATTGTGGATGATAGGGTGTGGTGAAAATCTTTTTACCTGAGGCAATTTCGCAGATTTCCGCAATAATATCGCTCCGAAAGTTGGTTCCCTGATTCGTGAGGATTTGTTCCCTCCAAAAGGATTTGTGCGACAGTTTCAGCTTTTTGATCGGGGATGGGGAAACACATTGCAAACTGGGAGACATATTCTGTGACGACAAGAATGTATCTGTTCCCTTGGATAGTCATTTTCATAGGACCTAAAATATCCATGCCAATTGTATCAAAAATTTGACTTACTTTAATGGGGTGGAGCGGGGGTCAAGGCAGTTGAGCATCTGACTTCCTTTGTAGGCATCGGACACAAGAATTGATGTACCTCTCTGTTTCCTTCTGCATTTTAGGCCAATAAAAACGACTTACCAGGTTTGTAATGGTTCTCTTTATTCCCAAATGTCCTCCAAAAATATCGTCATGGGCTGCGCGTAGGGCTTCCTCTTGCCGTGCTATTTGATTAGGAAACTTCGAACTTACGCGACTTATTCATGAGTGCTCATGTACCAGAACTCCATCCTGTAGGTGATACCTCTCCGACCAGCGCAAGACATTCTGCTGACGAGCTTTATCCTTAGGAAGCACTCGGTTTTCCAAATAGCGATAGACGTCTGCAAAATCGAGGTCATCCTTTTGGAGGGTGATGAGAGGACCTCTCTCTTCCGGTGGTATAAGAGCAAAGGCAACAATATTAGGGGACTTACCTCTAGGAATGTCCTTATCGGGAGACTCTGGCTCCTCCTCATCAGGTGGGGGAATCCGTGACAAGGCATCTGCATTGCCATTAGCCTTACCCGGCCTATACTCACAGTTAGTAATAGAATTATTATAATTATTATAATTAAAGACCATCGTTTCAGTCGTGCCAAAGTGCATTTCCCACTATTGAAAATATATTGCAAAGGGGCGTGGTCCGTCGTTAACTTGAACTCGTGTCCATACAGGTATGGCCTGAAATGCTTCACGGCCCATACTAACGCTAGTGCCTCGCGTTCAATCGGGGCGTAATTCTTCTCTGCTGAATTGAAGTTCCAACTTGCATACGCAATAGGCCTTTTGCCTTCTGGAAATTCCTGGGAGAGCACCGCTCCAATTCCTGTTTTGGACGCGTCCGTTGACAGCAGGAAGGGACGTTTGAAGTCTGGGAAAGCCAACACGTTGGTTGAACACAGCTTTTCCTTAAGGTGTCAAATGCCGTTTGACACTTGGGATTCCAATAAAATCAAGTTTGTTTTCGCATTAATTTATACAAAGGGCTGGCTATCTCAGCAAAATTTTTAATAAACCGTCGGTAGAAATTTGCTAAGCCATGGAACAACCGGACTTTGGGTTTTTGGCACAGGGAAGTCTTTAACACATGAAATTTTGGCTGGGTTTGGCCGCGCTCCGTCTTTACTGACGACACAACTCCCAAAAATTCCACTGATTTCCGTCCAAAATGACACTTTTTCGGCTTTAACTTCAGAGAGGCTTTGCGCAGCCTATCAAACACCATTTCCAAGTCAGTAAGATGCTGAGATAAGGTTTTTGAGAAAATGATTATATCGTCAATGTATACCAAGCAGTTTACCCAGCGAAGGCCGCTTAACACTAATTCCATTAGTCTTTGAAACGTTGAAGGGGCATTGCACAGGCCAAAATGTAATACATTGAATTCATACAGTCCACCCATAGACTACAAAATACAGTTTTCTCTTTATCTCTCTCTTCCAAATCAACTTGCCAATAACCGGAAAGAAGATCCAGGGTTGAAAAATACACAGCACCATTTAGAACTTCCAAAACCTTGTCAATGCGAGATAGCGGAAAAGAATCCTTTTTTGTCAGCTTGTTCAATCCACAGTAATCGATGCAAAAACGGTTAGTACCATCTTTCTTCTTGACGATAACGATGGGTGACGCGAAAGGACTTTTTGACTTGCGAATAACTCTTTTTTTGATCATGGTGTCGATTTCATCCCTAATAACTTGATCCTGGCTTTCAGCGACTCGGTATGGCTTCTGTCGGTAGGGTCGGTTATTTTCTATGTCTATTTCATGCTTCAGAAGTGAGGTTCTACCCGTGTCATAGGGTCCTGAGAAGAAAACGTCTTTGTTTTTCCTTATCACTTCTGCTAGTTGTTTCTTTTGTTGAGGATCCAAATCAGCTGTATCAAAATCAATTTCTTTGAAAGGGTCAAAGTCTGAGGGACGCTCTGTTCCCAAGGACGTGCCAAATACTTGAGGTCTGCTAGCTGGGTCGGTATCGGCTGGGTCAGCAAGAATATCCGTGACAAAATTCTCATTGAGTGCATTTGCCTGTCCAATAGTTGTATCTATGTGCAAGGTGATGGGCTCAGTTGTTGGATTTAGGACTTCTATGAAAACTGTTCCGGCTCTGTAGGTTGTTAGGACTCGGGCCAACATGAGACCGGTACATTGAAATGAGGGCGAGCCTTCTTCCAACAGGATCAAAGCTCCTGGGGGTAGTGGTGTAGTGACTCTCGCCTTGATAATCATCTTTGTACCTGCTGGAATTGTTTTGGTTGACAACGCACAAACCATGTACCGCTTACTGGATACTCCACAGTTGGGTCCAAGGGAATAAGGGCTTTATTTGCTAAAATAATTTGATCTCTATCAAAATCAATTTCTCGCTTACCTAGCTTTTGAAGGACGTCTGTTCGGAGGAGCACTTCCATGGGACAACCTTCCTGGACATTCATCTCAGCCCGTACCTTGATCCCACCGATTTCCAGGTTTACCTCAGACGAAATCCAAAGTTCCGGACAAGGACATCGCCGGTTGGCCTGCGAATGGCTTAAAGTTCACCTGTGGAAGTAGCTCTGCCATTTTAACTGAAAGAATGGAGCAGGTAGCTCCGGTATATAATAATGCATATATAAGAATATAAGAATGCACGTATATAATAATTTTCTATTTTAATAACACCCGTGCACCTATAAGGCGCCACACCTAACACATAACACACAGAATTTTTACACACTGATTTTGCTAAAGCTGAGGTTGGTGCCGCTTGTTTTAACCGCACTTTTATTACACATGCCACACTGAGTAAAAATAATAATAGCAATATAACCCCTACGCCTGTTAAAGTCCCAGTCAAACCCGCGTTTGTATTAAATCATAAGTTCAAACTATGGGCGGGAGTTACACACATCAAAAGTATTAACAATATTAAAAAGAATTGCATAGCAAAAGAATACTTACGTCGCCACATTATATTTTGCACATCCCAAATGGGGTAGCCAAATTCCATTCTTCTGCAGTCAAACTCCGGTTCCATGAGGTTGAATGTCAGCGGGAGCTCACGGAGATCATCTTGCAGCGGGTACTCCCAGGGCAGCTGGTGGCGAAAATAATTGTGTGGCCATATGGGCGGCCAGAGAATCATTTCTCCGGGAAGTTGGTCCATGGTGACGTCATCGGGGGCGACCCACTAATCGTTCTCCGGGCCAAATCTCCAGAAAGATGTGGTATTCACCGGGCCCTTTCTTCCCAAACCAGCGGGGGCTGGTAGTCGCTACACTCAGTCTGTCTGTGTTCTACCGCCCTGTCCTAGAATTCCTGCCATAAGGCTGTGGGCACGTTGCACTGATTTAATGGCACTGGGCCACCCCTGGCAGTTGGGGCGATAAAAATTCGCCTCCTGGGGGGCGGCGTGGCGGCGCGCGCTGGGGCTTGGGCCGGGGGCTGCTCCTGCACCTGCGGTTGTTGCGGCGGTTGCTGTTCCAGCGGAGGCTGACGGGTTGGCGACAGAAGATGGGGACATTACTGCATCACAACCTGTTTCCAAGGATTGGGCAATGCAGGGTAGTACAGGGTTGATTGGGCCGCTGCTGCCGGGGGCTCGCCCGCTCTCTTTGCTTGGGCCGCCTGATGACCTCTTGACCTCTTGACCTCTTCCTGTTCCCTCTCTTCCCTCTCCCGATCAGGGGCGTTGCAGCTCGGAGGGTTTGGTGCGTCCAATAGATGTTGTATTTCCGCCTGTAAGTCATCCAGGTCATCATCGCATGGGGGTCTTTTAGCAAATGAGGGGACCTCAAGTGGCTTGGGTCGCCTGGTTTTCTTCAACCGGTTTGGCTTTTGGCGGGGAGGAGATCGAGGAAGATGACGTTGTTGTTGATGATGGTGGACACCGCCTTGGGGACCGGTACTGAGTGAATGTCGCAGGGAGAGCCTCGGCTTGCTTTCGCTGGGCCAACAGTTCCTGTTGCAAGCGGTAGGGCTTGTTGGTGCGCTGACGGAGTGGAAACAAGTGTCCTATTGTCCCGGATGGAATAATCGGAAGGATGCCTGGTAACACTCCCGGGAAGTTGTAGACGATCCGCCTACCTCTACCTTTTCCTACCACTCTGTAGAAGGGCTCGATCGGTTGTACTCCTCCTGGCTGATGCGGGATGTAGATCGGGGAGGGGCTCCTAGACTTGGGCTGTTGGGCTTTAGGCTCCTTTTTTACAACTGTGGCGACAGCTTTTGCTTCCTCCTCTTCAGGGGCCGGCGGTGTGGACGCGGGTCTCGGCTCGGGGTCCGGTGCTGCCACCACTTCCAGCTTGGATGACTCGACAATGGGAGCGACATTCTCAATTCTAGCCGCCAATCGGCTGCGCCTACGCCTGCGCATACCTCTAGCTCCTTTTGATGACAAACGCTGGCGCTGGTTATCAGACATAGTGGGGATTAACTGTTCAGTATCTAAACGTATAAAAGCCACTAAGTGCGGGTTTGACTGAATTTCCCCGCCACTTTAGGTGGAACCAACCATAGCATTCGCTTTGCCCGCGGCTAGACGACTTGGTTTTAACAAAATTGCAGTGGGGCGCCCGTACACCCTTTTGTCTTTACCCCTTACGTTTTGAGCACTTGAAGCCAGCATTTGATCGTTATAAAAAGCGTGTGCGGCTGCCACTCTCTGCAAACCAGGTCGCTCATTCATGGATTCAGAGAAGTCGCTATGGTCCTGTGTCACAGTTTGTGCGAACGCCGATCCATAAGCTGTACTACCCCTAGTAGGGCTTTCAGAAAGGATTTGCGCATCTGACGCCGTAAGGGCTCCACTCTCCATCACACTTAACTTGTTTTTACCCACTTCTGTAACTTAGGGAGGGGCTGAGGTGACACCACTCGATTGCCAGGTTACAGCATGCAGATTCATACCGTTAGCACTCATACTGGACTGACCCTGCGCGTTAGCATATTTCACATTATTATCATTATAAGCAATATTATGACCGGAGGCTGGTGTTTTCCAGGAATCCATGAGCGCAGGTCGACATGGGCCATTAAACTGGGAATTTTGTTGGTTACCGAGTTTTGGGCGGTATTAAACCTTTTATTACCGCTACCACGGTTGCTACTGAAAGTGTCACGGTTACTAGGACCGCGTTGATTGTTTTGGTTGCGACGACCTCGCCAACTAGGATTCCTGGGACGACTGTTATTTTGAGGGCTTGCTTTTTCCGAACACTCAGATTGGAAATGCCCCACCCTCTTACAAATATCGCATATAGGGTCCTTCCGACCGTCCACTGGTCCCGGTCTTCATCGCGCTTGGGTTGGAACGCGGGGGCACTGCGGCTGTCCGCCCCTTGGGTAGATGAGGAAGATGGAGCCCTCCACTCAGAAGCTGGGGGAGTTGTTTGAGCAAAAACTTGTTTAGGAGTGTTTTGGCCTCTTGCCGTTGAATTTTGTGCTAAATTTGCCTGGGGCGGTTGGCTCGGGCAAACTCTCAAGTCTGAAACATGGGGGTCAATAGACGGGTAGGTTGCTAAAGCCATTTCAGCTTTTTTGATGAGTCCTTCTGCTCGCATGGCCAGATCCACCGCTTCGTCATAGGTAGCGGGTCGCTCCCGGAGTCCGAACTTCGCCTTAATCTTTGGAAGTAGACCTGTCCAAAATAATCTGGTTTTTACCTCCTCCCAACCGTCAGCGAAACCACTGTCTCCACTTTCCAAATGGCGTCCAGCGTCGGCAAGGAGTCCCATCTGTCCGGAGTATTTTGAGATGGATTTGTTTATGGCTTGTTTCCTATGGTATAATAAATCTGTAGTCAAACCTACCATGTGTTCCAATTTGCCGGTAAGGGCTTTCACTACCTGTCCATAATCATTCTTGACCTCGGGTGACAATCCATTGTATGCTGTCATAGCGGATCCTTCAAAATATCCTGGGAGCATGCCAACTTGGTCCTCTTCAGGTACTCCTGCATAAAGACACATTCGATGAAACTTATCTAGCTACATGCTGAAGGGCTGGGATCGGTCTTCCCCCCTGAAAATACCCAATTGAACAGGGATTGGCAAAGCAGTTTTGCGCTGAGGTATCAGAACTCCTTGCAAAGCTCCAGAGGCTACAGTTTGATTATCCCAGTTCAAAGCTAAGGGAATTCTGTCTCTGGGCTCTAATTTGTCTGGGGACCCCATGTTTGACATGCATTTTTGATTTTTAAATTGCCTTTTTGGCGAAGCGCAGGGGTTTTGGGGGGTTTCCTCCTCAGGGATCGCAACCAGGGGCCCTCCCTTTTGAGACGTGTGTTAATTTGTTCCTGCTGTTCTTCTCACAAAAAAGGAATCATTCCAGCCTCCCGACGCTCCAGTAAATCCAAATCTTCAGTCGTTAGCCCTTGTGTATTCCGGTACACCTCCGGAATCAAAGGTGCGGAAAGGAGAGGATTTGTTCCGAAAAACTCCTCTTCTTCTTCCCCATTTTGCGCTTGGACTGACGATTCGGGAGTTTCTGGAAATCGACGACTAGGAAAAACCCCGATTAAGTGAGTGAACTAGTGTTGCGGGTTGCATGTGTGTGGCTCCCGGACGGCTCAAATCATGCAGTTCGGGTGCGCCCATCGACTGTGCGTGCGTCTGTCCCTTCTTACGTGCTTGTTCTTCAAGTAGGCCGACCATTGTCGACAGTAACCAACACGCCTCAACGAACGTGAACCCAGATTGCCGCCGTCTTCCTGGGTGTCATCCGGGGAGGAGTAGTCGGATTCCAACGATGACCAATCAGTTGATAGCTGCGAGGATTTTGCGCCAACCCCGCCGGTCCAGTCGCGCCAAAATTTGACAGGCTGAAACCAGCCTGGGCCGGAGGAATCACAGGCGCTCCTGCAATTGCCCCTGCTTCCCTCCGTGAGCCAATACTTTCAGCACTACTTAACATTTTAAAGCTCCGGAGCTGAGAGCACAGAGTTTCTAAAAATTTTGCCTATAGCTATCCTAGAGGAGCCACCCCGTTACTCTGCACATGACCACGGCTGGGGGGTAAGGTCAAGGAACCTATCTATTACAAAAAATTACCCAAGAGTACCCTTGTGCAGCCAGCACTCCGCTCCAAACTGAAATCCGCTTTCCCGTTCGACCGGAACCCCTACACCGGTTCAGGCTTTTAACCAGGCCCCGTTATTGACTCCAGTTATGTGACGCCCAAATCTGTGGGGGGGCCTCCACTCCGAGGGGTCACACAGATTGAACGCCAAAATGAGCTCCGAATTGGAGTAGAATGCCTAAGTGCTAGAGGTGTATGACTAAGTGTCTGTATGTTCTCCCTCCAGTGGGAGGTTCGTCGCCAGAAGCAGAGTCTAAGAGTTTGTTTACTTAGCTTAAATTAGTGGTTAGTTATGAAATGTGTTTTGGACGAATTTTAAAGGCATGTTTTTACTGGTGGCCACAACATTCATAAAAACGAGGCCTTTGACATGGTACACATAAACTAAAAACGGCCTACACAAGGGAAACGGCACAGGGACGCAGCTTAGCCTATTAGGTTTTGGAAAAATGCGCAAGGAAAAACGTTAGTGGACTGAGCCTAAGGTGGGAAGCTAAAAAACGGGTGAAAAGACACCTTTGAGTTTTTGGGCCTGTTTGGCAAGGGGGGGAAACTCGGAAACTAGGGCTTTTAGCCGCGAAATAAGCAAAAACGTTTAAAAAGTTCCTAGAAAAAACTAACAAAATCAGTTAAAAAGCGATGTTAAAGATATAAAACCAACGACTTTCTAATGCGGACGCCCTTTATATATAAAAACAGGAACCCACTAAACCCAGAACCCGTGCGTGCGTGACTGTTTGTCACCTCGCGTAGATATACTAACAAAACTAACCGGGACGCCTAATTTGAGGCGAGCCCGCTCGCATGAGCAACCGCGCAACACCGCGTCTTAATTAAAAAACCTAAAACAAAGAATTAATAAAAACGTTTATTTTTTAAAACTTAGGGCGCTAACACGGAGAAACTAAAAAGGGGCGCATGGAAAAACGCAACGACTCATGGATGCGCCATACTATAAAGTTGCATTTACAGATACAGATTCTTGCCTCTGTCTTAATAGACCCGGAAGATAACCAGAACTGGAACCAAAAAAGGAGAGTGGGTCAGTCAATACAAAGATAAATTAGAAGGAGACTTTATCTTGGACTTTATTAGCCTGTGACTCAAAGTATTAAAATTAAAATTAAAATGGAATGGAAATGGAAATTAAAATTAAAGGAATCGCAACTAACTCTCATGTGATACATTATAGTCTAACTTTTGATCATTTACGAAAAGTTTGCTGAGTAGCTTAATCTCGCGTGATAATAATGATAGGGATCTCGATGGGTGTTCTCTTTTCTTACTTGACTCAAAATTCCGACGCCTGTTAGTGGAATGCGGCGTTTGCTTGGACGTCCTTCGTAGCAAACGCCTGCGATTTTATTTTGTTAAAAGAAGTAAATCCCAGCGGTGTTTGCAGCGGAATGCACCTACCTCCGCTCCCAATCTATTTTTAGCGAGCCTTGTGGTTTTAGGAGCACCTCTTTGAGGTGCTAGGGAAGGGAAGGCCCCCCTAATCCCCCCGGCGCGCACAATCGCGTTTTGTGTACACATTATAAAAATAAAATTTTTTAGAAATGGAAAATTTTAGCAAGTCTAACATGGATTTAACATGGCATTACAAACCAGAAAAAATCGTTATGAACCCTTGGGTGGAGATTTATTCATCAATATTTGATGGTACCAAGGACAACTAGCTTGCAACATTTGTTTATACTTACCCAGAGGCTAATTCAACTACAGCAGGATCCTCCAAAAAGTAATTTTTAAAAATGTTTTATTTAGTGGTGGCTAAATGTTAGAAAACGGTATTTATGTTTTAGGAGGGAATAAATCTTAGGGACGCGGAGTTCTTGGATCTTTTTCGTCAGGCTCGGGCTCTGCTACCCTGTTTTAATCGACTTAAGCTGATCATCCCTTTGAAGAGTCCATGGTTTTGAGAAGCACTCGGCCTTTGGGAGTGGCGGAAGGCGCAGAAGCCCTCGCACCCGGTATCTATTTTATGTGGAAAGTGAACAGAATGAAGAAACTGTTGTTCAAATAAGTCGAATGGTTGTGCAAGAAAATGAGCAAGTATTTAAGATGGTTTTTTTGTTGTAAGAAAATATATTAAGGATCGCGCATCATTACAGGTAGTTGTCGATTTCATTTCGAGGAGCGATGCTGAACTCTCAACAGTGGGCTCAATTCAAACGTTGTATCCCCAAGCTCACAGACGGTTAAGCGCGTATAAGAAAAACGGCTTTTGTTTTCCGGTAGCGGAAGCGAGTCGAGGGAAGTTACGTGAGGCCATCCTGGCAATGATCAAGTCTCTATTGCAAGAACAAAACAGACCGGAGTTAAAGGCGGTGGAAAATGAAGAAACCCTGATAAAAATTGTGACTAAGATCGTTACTAGCGGTAGCGTGCCTTACGAGAGCGTCTTAGGTCATTTAGGGGCGAGCTATTCCAAAACGCTAGAAGAAAACGGGGCCAAGTTACAGGAGGTTAATCGTGAGATTGTCTTAATCATAAGTTGCCCAGATGAGTGGAAGACGCTGGCGGATCTTTTCGTTAAACAGGAAAGAGGGTGGGCTCCTCACACCGGCTTGTGACTATTTTTTGGAAAATACGCAGGTTTGGGGTATAAATATCGCTCCCCCGCCGCCACCGCCGGCACTAAAGCGGTTAAAAGCAAAAAAAACTACCGTATAATTATATTTTGTCGCTCGCTTTTTTTTACAAACTTAAAAAAATTTGGTACATTTTTAGTTTAGTCCATAAATTTTCCGCTAGATTACTTTTCTCATGAAATACGCTTAAAAAAAAGATATTGTGTTCAGTTGTGGGAACTCGAATAAAAAATTTATTGCAACACTAAATACCTCGCATACTGTATAAAACACGTTAATAATGTTAACATTTCATTCATTAATCTTTGTAATAAAACAAAAAAGTGTTATAGTTTGAAAGTGAACAATTTAATAACTTATACATATATCCAGTTGCCAGGAATATTAATTCTTAGGACAATAGTTTTATCTTCAAGCGGTTTTAAAATTTTTAAAAATGTATTATAGTCTTTTGGTCGTTTAACGTTTGCTGAATCCAAATAGTGCATAGTACAATTTCTAAGCGACGATCCAAATGTTGCATTTTTGTAAATTAATAAACTGTCATCTGAAACATTTACGAGTTTGGTAATTTTGAAATTATACTTTGAGCTTTGTGTCTTAAATTTTTTGGAAATGATTCATTGAGGGCTTCCAATTTTTTACAAGCATCATCAAAACTCTGATTAAATATGTCATCCCTAAACACTCTTTTAGCCATTTTTAGAAATTATTGAGACGCAATTTCTAACCACTGAGTTAAAATTCCTTTAGAATAAAGTTGTTTTAATAATTTTATTTTGCTAGCTCTAGAAGCGATCGGACGTAACAATACAGATTTAATTTTCGTTCTTATAACGTTGGATTCCGCGTGCAAATTAGTAAAAAGTTCAACAAACACTTTAAATTGATAATCTTTCCATTTACTAAGTATTAAATTTACATTTTTTTATCGTTTAAAAAGTCAGAAAAACAGAGTAAATAGATTAAAGGTTTGTAATCACCGGTGCTATTCATTTTTTAATTTGTATAGGACTCGGATCTATTTCAATAAAGCAACACATCCTTTCGCTCTAAAACAATCATTATTTAGTCAAAAATTCTTCATTTTTACTTGAAAAAATTCAGACGTACTGGTAAAATATTGCTTCTTAATCTATATTCGAATGTAGTGTTCGCTCTGAAATCTACAAGTATATAACCGACCAACCCTTGGGTCGCCTGTTGATGGGCGTCTAAAAAAAACTGGGTTTTTTGGGAAACATTTCCGGAGCCAAATTTCTGATAATATTTTCATCTCAAACCAAATTAAAAAGAATTAATTCTGTTAGATTTTGATGCACAGTTTTCATCGATTTCTTTAAAATAGGTATAGGAAAAACCGTATTTGCTATGATACGCTTAGATATAACGAATGTTTTTACCTTGTTGATAGGCGTTTTGTAGTACAAAAAACACGCTTAATCTGTGGTGATGCGAATACTAAACCAATAAAGATTATATACAAAACTTTTATTGAAAATATTGAAATATCGTGCATTATACCTTTGTAAAAAGGTCGGATAACAATTTTTCATCTTTGAGTTCCTCCATAAGATTATCCAAAACGATTGCGCCGCTAACATTTTTGGAAACAAATTATTTTGAACAATGCGCTTTTTTGGTATGGTGTCGAAAAATTCTATTTTATTTTTAAAGTAGAATTTTAAATCTTTAAAACAATACTTTCTACTCGACTCCATAAACCCATGCGATGTGTGTAATTTCCGGTTAAAAAAAGTTTTTACTGTGTTTTAATGTGTTTACAAGCAAAGTCGTTTTCCTAAAAATTTATTTAACCTAAAATTTAAACGCAACAAAAACTAACACAACCCTTAAACAAATATTTTACTACATTCGCTAGGACCGCAAACCGCTATTCTGCAAGGTATAACTATTTTAAACATTTAAAAATCACAAATTAATACAAGCTTCAGAATCACTAACAGTTTTATTTTCAGGTTCTATTGTATAAATACGCTCTGTTTGTAAAAATACTAAAACGACGAGATTGTGCCTTAACGCTTCTTTAAAGTGCATGCAAAGTGTTAGGGAGCCGCTCATAGGTTCGCTGTAATAATCTGCGTTAACGGAACGATTGGAACTCAAATTGAAGACTTAAATACAAGAATACATTATAACCGTTTTTATTTATTTCCGGATAATTTATGTAATGAGTATGAAACTAAATTGAATTGAATACCCAAATTGAATAGCCGGATCTAAATTGTTCCCAGTTTATATGTATGTTTTGATTTCCGTAATGATCAGATGTCTTGGTAAAAAGACCGCTATACACATCGCTGTACAAATATTTATCCCAAACCGGAGTGTCCTCACCTCATATCGGACGTTCCCGCTGCCCATTTATAATCATAACCTAAGGATTTCAAAAGTTATCGCAAGTTTTAGCTTTTTAGACAGATATATTTAAAATTACCATTTCATCGCATCCCAAATAATCGAATTGTAAATTGATCGTTTTTAAATCGCCATTATATTGTTTTTTGGATTGAAGAACGACTGTAGCTTTGCGCGGAATACAATCTCCGTTGTGGATAACTTGATAATTAAACGTCACAGTGTTTCTTTGATGTAAATAATTAACCACCTACAAATAATATGTTTAGTTGTTGAATTTACCAATTTCAAAACATTCTCTAATTACCTCGGTTTTAATCCAGGGATAGTTGGCGGATTTTCCGCGCAAACTCGGGTTAATTTTAAGCCGGGGTACCAGTAGATGACAGGATAAAATTTCCACGACGTATTTAGTACTATTATCTAGTGCTATTAAACATTTTTCTGAAGCATTGGGTACAAAAAAAGAGTAATATTAACACCTTCCGCTATGGGGCGCGCTTAGTGATCGACCGGGGCCCCGGCCCTGGCCCCGGCCCTGGCTTGCCCCGGCACTTTTTTTCTACCCCGGCCCCGGCCCCGGCAATTTAGCTGTAAAATAAACCGGGGCAAACCGGGGTAAGGACCCCTAAGCATACAAATTTTAAAGCAGTTTTTACAATTTTAGACAGTGATAAATATATAAAATTTTATTTAAAGAGCTAATGTAATCGCTTTAATAAGAGGATATTTATTATTTATATTTTAAGATTTTATTAAACCTCTATTTTAATAAGATTCTTTATTTTAATCATGAGTAATTTTTGTAATTGAAATCATTATTCTAAAAATTTGAAGACTTTTTTGGCATTAAAAACTATTTTGTAGATTTTATTTACAAGATTAGGGTTTGACAATAGAAGTCCATTCATGAGACGTATACAATAAATATTAGAGTTATTATAATATCATTGTTTATATCAAAAATATATAACCCAAGAGAATTTTCGGCTATGTGCACAGTAAATTTTTTAACTAAATTTAAAAGAGAAATGATTCACATCTTACTTTTCGGCACAAGCTAATTTCTGTGCACCCAACAAAAATTTTCTCGAACAGCGATATGTTGTGCACCGAATTCGTTTTTAA
>JASAMX010014383.1:0-17748 GCA_030248175.1 Microlaimidae sp. YZB2_3 | reverse complement strand
TTTAAGTGACACTAAGATTAGGGAAGTCTAGTAAATAAAGTTTCTCACCTTTCCTTAATGTTGCCCTAATCCTAGTGGCACTAAGAGGTTAGTTACACTTGTTTATAAGTGCGTGTAGTAAACTTGGTCCCAGATTGCGACTGATATTAGTGATGCTGAACTTTTTTTTATTTAATTTATTATAAGTGGCCTCCTATTTGTATTCCCTAAAAAATAAAATACCATCCACGTCTGGGGCCTATTTCATAAAGACGTTTGTAAATTTTTATTTTACAAGTCTCCGCCTATTTTTTGTAAATTACATGATAGATGATATAAGACATGGCGAATATTGATCGGTCAGCGGAGATGAAATGACGTGGTTGCGACCAATCAGCGCAGAGCAGTGCGCGCAGATGCTCCCTCTAGATTACAAGTCGAAAAACCTTTATCATGTATTTTACAAAAAATAGGCGGAGATTTGTAAAATGAGAATTTACAAAGGTTTTTATGAAACAGGCCCCTGGTTCGCTTTTTACTATAAACGTTTAACAGTTGAGTACGGTGTAAACTACTATATGTTATATATTTCCATTGTATTTTATTATTGGGCGTTATTTTCTTTCAGCGTTGTCAGCTCTCGACACCGCTCCACCTCCCCCCTGGTCGGTAAGAAGAAGAAGAAGCGGAGGCGCCATTCTTCCGACTCCTCGGAGGACAGCGAAGACGCCCGGAAACGCAAGGAGCAGGAGCAAAAAGAGGCGGAGGAGAAAAAAAAGGAGAACGCCGCCACCGGCTGCTTGGCCGGGATCGGGGCCTGTTTCCTCAGCATCCTGGTCTGCAACTGCTTGACCAGCGGTTTCGGCGGCATGTGCGGCCCGGGGGGCCCGGGGGGTCCGTGCCCCGGCGGCCCCGGAGGCTGCTTCCCCGGGTTCCCGGGGTTCGGCGGATTTTTCGGCGGCCTGTTCGGCGGGCCGGGAGGGGGACCGGCGGGGGGCGGAGCTTTCGGGGCCGGCGGGTTCGGAGGGGGAATGGGGGGTATGGGTGCCCCCTAAATTTTAAGGTTTTTTGTGCGTGGAGCGTAGGGCGGGGGGGGAATATTTCACAAATTTATCGATCGGCAGTTCGATATGCATAATGAAGTTTTGAAAAAGAAAAATACGTGTAAAATTATATTTTAGCTCAATTTTATTTTAAAAAAAAATTATCTAAAAATGTTAAAAAACACGAATCAATTTGGGTCGAGCTTCGGAGGGAGCATGAAAAAGAACTTCTAAAATTTATTCCTAAAAAATACGCTTTCTTCTATAATACTATATATTTGAATTATGTTACAGTCTGCGTAATATAATTTTGAGTAGGTTTTTCGCGCTGTACTTTTAAACAAAAAAAAACACTTAAAATCAAAAATAAACACGAATAAATTTGGGACGATGCATTTGGGAGAGGTAAAGGTAGCAGCGCCCTAGATTTTAGCACCAGGTGATTTTAGCACTCTATATTTTTTTATATATTAATATCACAAGATTATAAAATTACCCAAGTTGCTTCGTACATAAGAAAATTTTGATTTTGGTTTTTAGCAGAAAAATAAAAAAATTTTCGACCTAAAAAACCTTGATAAAAAAGTCAAACAATAACCTGAAATAAAGCATAAACAGAAATTAATTTGAAGGATTTATTTTTGTGACATTAAGCCTAAATTTCAAGATTTTGTTGTTTCGACATATATATTTTAGGCTTTTTGCTAATTAGCCATAAAAATTTCATTATTCGCTTAAACGAAAGAAAAAAATAAATCACGCTTACGTTGGCAGCTACGAGTATTTTATCTTTGATGATTAAATATTATTAAAAACAACCACTTTTTTGTTGTTTTTCTTATTTCCAAATATTTTTACCTAGTTGTGGAGCATAGTGTTACGATAAATATTATTGGACTTGTTGATTTATGAATAAATAATTTAAATAAATTATAAGCATAAGATTGATAATTACAACTTTTGTCAATTTTAAAAAGTCAGTTCGGCAAATCATTTTTTAGTTTATTGGGAAACATTATTGTAAAACTTTTTGAAATAAGTAAAAAAAAATGAAATTGAATTCTTGTTATACTTATAAATACTTTATTGTTTAACAAACTTAAATATAACAATGCTAAGAATGTTTACAATGTACGTATTTTTGTGAATAAAATATTACATTGTTATTTATTGTGTAATTAATTTTTGGGCTTAAAATTTACTTAATTCGTGTAATTAATATACAATTAGTGCTGTTTTAACATTAATTCCAGTAGATGATAATAATTTCATGTCAACTAATTGTTTTACAGTAATTTATGATAATTTTATGCCTTCATATTGAAGTACTTTTAGTTGGAACCTATATAAAATTATTACATTAAATCTGTTTTATTATTGTAAATTGCTTTTGTTTAATGTAAAAATTGTTTTAGAATTTTGTATAAATAATTCTTAGATTTATTAATTGTGGGTTGACACTTAAGGTAATATAATAATGAAATTTGAAAATCACAAAGTTTTACAACACAATATTTATCAAAAATAAAATAAAAATGCATACAATGGTACTGCATATTTACGATAGTTTATTTTTTTAGTATTTTTGCATTTTTTCAATTTTGTTATCGACATGTCGTAGTTAAACCGCTCATCATGTAAGTATATCCGGGACCCAGCACGATATTTACTGTTGATGTGCGGTTTTGTAGTAATTCAAGCGCGCTCGGTTTCCCGGCTATAGTTATACATAATAAATTAAAAAATGAGCGGTTTAACTATGTTTAAATCTCTTGTTAATGTTTTAATTTACATAGGGTTTTTTTGAGCAAAAAATTATGGGTACTCTTTTTTAAAAGAATAAATTAATATTAAAGAGTTTTATGCATATTTGTTTTTAATAACATTTTATAAAGCCTTAAACCGAATTAACCAATGTTTAGCCCTTAAAAAAGGGTTAGCATTTGGGTTTTAAATACAAGTAAATTGATAAATAATTATTAAAATACGAAGTTCTGTTAGATCTTTTCGTTATTAAACCGATTTCGTTAAAAATTTTGAATGGCTTTGTTGTTAAATAGTCGATTCAATACTGCAATTTTCGGCGTCAGCTAGATTTTATTTGCCTATAGGATGTATTTATAAAAATTCTGATAAACAAAACTTTTAAAAAAAATAAATCGGTCAACCATGACTATTTCACGATTGTCAAAACCCCCATTTAAACGGAAGTTGTTCAGTGTTAAATATCTTCACATAGTTATGACATTATAGAATCAGTTTTAGCAAATTAGCGCTTAGGAAAAAAATTGTAGATCTCTTCATTCATTGGAGATCAATTTTTTCCAAGCGCTGATTGGCTAAAACAGCTCCTCCCACAACCATTCTTACAGAGCAAAACATATATGACGTGATGTCGAATATTATATGACATTTTGAGGGTCTTAAAAATCCTGACGTGTTTTGACTTTCGTATTTACAATTTAAAAAATGTTTTTGTACGCTACATACAACTTTAAGATTTTTAAGCTAAAAATTGTAACAAATGTAACAAAAAACTATTAGTAAAAGCACCAAAAACAATCATCAATTGTAGATTTGGGATATTTCAAAACAAAAGAATTTAAAAAGAGTAGAAAGAAATTAGAGCCATCGGTAAATTTTATGTTTAATTTCATGAAGATATCGGTTTGGGTATAGGTGGAAGAATTATTGTCTACAAATTTTCGACTCCAATTTTCTCAGTTTGTGGCTCCAAACTTTTTTGGTTTCATGCGCTTATTAAAAAATAGTTTATATTATTCTGTGACAATTTTCAACAGAGAATCAGGTACGAAGCCTCGCTGTCCGGCGCTGTTTGCACACAACCACCAATGGTTAGATGTTTTAATAACCTAAAAAACAAAATAAAAATTTTTTTTGTGTACTCGCGATTTTATTATTATTAATGAAAAATACATTTATGTATGAGCAAATATATGCACCTGATAAGCTATACACCTGTTTTAAAAGAAAATAATGTCTGAACAAACTTGTTATTTTAAGCCCAATTCACACTTCAGGTTTAAGATTTACGATTTAAGGTTTTAGGTTTAGGATTTACGATTTAAAGTTTAAGGTTTAAGGCTATCGATTCACACTTTTCGTTTCAGATTAGAGGTTTATACTTTTGCAAACGCATTTTTTCTCAATAATCCTTTCGGAAATGGATTTTTAATGATAAATTTAAGCGTTTAATGGTTAAGAAACATTTATTGGCACAGAGATAGACACTAAAAGTTATCGTTGTCACAAATGATGGTATATTAACGTTTTTTTAAATTAATAAGAAAATCAACATAAAACTCAAAAATTATCAGCACTTGGTTTCGATTGAGAGAGTTCTAAAGGGTAATATCCTAATTCGATATTTTACATAGTTTTTTAAAGTGCATACAAATGGAGTCTTTTTTTCCGTTCTTATTATTTTATACCGAAAAGTTTATTTTCAATCGTACATAATTTAGTAGTAAACTCCCCCTTCTTATTTTGGTTTTTGAGGTCAGATAGTTTCATAACCCTGAGCCCAAAATGATCTAAAATTTATATCCAAAATTTATACCCCCCCCCCCCTAGTTTTTTTAGGGAGCTCGACCCGGAGTACGAAGTTTTAAAATCTAGATGTGGTCAGGTGGGTTCCGGTGTCCAAAGAAAAATAGTTTTAAGTCATAATAACTTGTTATTTTTATAGGATAGTACTAAATTTTATTAAATAAAAAGCAATATTCTAGTATAAAAAAGGTGTAAAAACATAAAATTTTGTAAAAAAAATCACGTTTTTGGAAGAAAATTTAGTATAAAAAAATACCTAAAATTTTCTCGAGGGAGGAGGGGGGTTCAAATTTCAAATACTGGAAGGGGGTCAGGGGTAAAAAATTTGGAAATTCGGTTGGAGGGCCCCCCTAGATATTCGTCTAGGGAGGGGGAGGGGCAAAATTTCGAGGCTAGGGAGGTGTACCCCACCCTGCCCCCCTTTTCTCCCCTATGGGTATAACCATAGGGGAGCAGGGGAGAGTTTGGGGGGTTATACCCCGCAAAAGCCCAAACCTGCTGAAACTCCCCTCCCCTCTCCTACCTCAAAGTTTGCGGATAATCCGGACAACTCCTCCCCTAAAATTTAGGGTTACCAGTACCAAACACGATAAAAATGGGGTATTTGGAAAGTACTCCTTAAAAATTTTTTGTGGTTAAAGACTTCCAAAATCCTTGAGGCTACTCATTTATGGATATAACCCCCCTGGCCACATATATAAGGTTGAGTGGTAGTGTTATTGATTATATTCCTCAGAAACTTTTAAATTTGTTGACATTGTACTATATTTTTAATTTGGAATAGAGGTATCCCAGAACAAAAATTCTAAATATCTTATATTCGGATCATAAAATTTGGATACCACAAGGAATATTTATCTTTTTACGGTGGAATTTTTTGTATACCATCTCCGCTTGCCACCCCTCCCCCTCCCCGAAATATTTTTTTTTCAGTATCAGAATCTGAAAAACCTACCCTACCCTACCTACCCTACCCTACTCCTTTTACACTTTTTATGTTTCTAGGTAGCCATCAAAGAATTTTTTTTGATTTTATTGTTCTTTCCGTAACTCTACAAATACGTCAAATATTCCCGATTATAGAAAAGAACTCGATGTTCCTTTTTTCATCACTGTAAAAAAATCAAACCCTTCCTTCTAGTAAACGGAGATGAGAGTGAGATGCAATGTACACGCACAATTCATTGTTTTTATCAAATATTGAATATTGCTATGAAAGCTTTGCCGATATAACTTTAACGGCTCGAAAGTACTACCTTTCAAAAATAATCTAGAAAGAACTAATCAAGCTGTTCTTGATCAAAGTTTCTTTCATCCAACGCGCAAAACTTTAATCGACACTTGTAAACTAAAATCAGCTTTTCAAACACTGACTGTTTAAAATTGAGAAGGTCTGAGATCAATTCCCCTTTTCAAAAATCAAGAAATTTTTCTCAATTAACTTTGGAAATTTAAAAAATTTCACTGCGGATTTTATGCTAATTATTTCGGTTGTCGTGGTTTCATTCTCTCAAATAGAAAATATGAGCTTTTTTTAAAATCAATAATATTTGTATTTTTTAGCCTTTTTCATACAGACAAAAACTAATATTTGTGTGTTTTCAAAATATAAAGCCAAAAAGTATATATCACTTTTATTAAAAATAACGTTCTAATATTTTTGCACCGATTTGAACATACATTGTTGTTTTCCTGATTTTATTTTCTCCGAAACTATTGCAATAATCCGCGGAATGAATTCTATAAGAAATTTTGTAAAACGAACTTCTGTAAACAAGAACTTTAAAAATCGTCAATATTTCCGAGAAATGATTTCAACCAAATAATAATTTTCAAGGTTGTTTTAATAATCTTATTATATTTTTGAAAATCGTCAATATTTCCGAGAAACGATTTCAACCAAATAATAATTTTCAGGGTTTTTTAACAATCTTATTATATTTTATTCATTAAATATTTTATAAGTTTTCATTTTTTTAAAATTAATAAATAAAACTGTCAACAATTGATTTTCGTGCAATCTAACTTTTAAATTTGTCGTATAGTTAACATTTGAAGTAAACACTTTTGGTTTTTTTTTTCTTAAACCTTAAACCAAACTTGGGACCTTGTTCCATCGTTAAACCTTAAACCATAAATCTTAAACCTTAAATCATAAACCTTAAATTAAACTGTGAAACGTGGTTTAAACCTTAAATCTCTTCCATAAACCTTAAACCTTAAACTCTAAATCTTAAACCTGAAGTGTGAATTGGGCTTTATGGAGAATTACGACGGTTAATTCAATGTACACAAAGGTCTCGAGAAGAATTGAAAATAATTTGTATAGGACCGGAAAAAATGAGAAAGAAAAAAGTATTTACAATCAATTTTTTTTAGAACAATTGTTTTATGTTTAATTGTTATTTTCGTGTATTATGATCTTGTTTTTTTTTCGTTAACTATAGTCATATACAATTTATTGTTAAAACTTCTCAAGACCTTTGTGTTCATTCAACTAACTGTCGTGATTCTTCATTGCGTACATGCACGTGCCATTAACAATATTTGACATTAAAAATGCGTGGAATTTGTCTGCACTGCTTATTTCACATGTTTTTATTTTGATAAAGAAACACTGCATGTTTTTTCCTGTTTACATTATTTTTAAAACGTCATAAAAATAACGTTAATGATATTGCAGTGCGTTTATGTCGATACTGTAACTATAAATTTGTAACTATAAATTTTATAATACAACACAGTATTTGATTTTCAACGTCATAACAAACAAAGCAAAATATTTGTCAAATGTTAAAGAACCATTTTAATGAAAAATGCTTTTAAAAATTATGTAATTATAATGCTGTATATATTTAATTTATATATATATATATATATATATATATATATATATTGGACAAAGTCCAAAAGACAAAAGTCCTTTGGACTTTGTCCAAAGGACAAATACAGCGTAAAAACGTTCTTTAGACTTTGTCCAAAGGACAAATTCTAAGTAGCGTTCATACTTCGTCCAAAGGAAAAAGTCCAAAGGACGTTTCGGCTTGTCTAAAGGACGTTTTGGTTTTTCTAAAATTGTCCTTTGGACTTTGTCCAAAGGACGTTTTGTCATAAGTATGAACCAGGCTTTTTCTGCTCATAATTTGGCTGGACTGTAACGCATCAATTTTCTGCCAGTTTTTTTTTGAAAAATATTTGCCTTCTACAAAACTTCTCGCAGATATTAACCGCCATTATACTATATTTCTAATAAACACAATATGCTCAAAAACCATATCTTGCTTTCGGCTGCCTTCAAAGGAGGTTTTCGGTTATTTTTACATCTATTTTAAACAATAAAAAATAAGTAAAACCGAAAAAGTTTTGATGAGCATATAAAAGAGATTTAATGTAATAGCGGTCTTATTCTACTAATATACCTCTAGAATCTCTCCACTGGAAACGGCTAATTCCTTGTCGTTGCGGGACCCTCGGTCCAGTAGAGACTTAGCCGCTACCGCCCTTTTCTTTTTGAGCTCGGTGAGATAGGCGTTCTCGGTCATGGCTTCGATATCATCCTAAAATTTAAAGTAGATATAAAATTACAGTAGATTGAATGTTACAGTTTTTATTTAGAATATTAATGCCAAAAATTTTAAACAATAGCAACTTAGTATCGCGTAAATTACAGAGCAAAGATGATTTTGGTCTGTCCACATCTGCCTCGAAGGCAGGTAGTAGAAGGCAGGTGGCACTGCCTCTTTAAAGCATATACATGTTATAAGACAGGCAGGACGCTGGTGAGACGAGTACTGTAGTTAGGTAATAGAGAATAATTTCAAGTTAATACACCTAAAGACTTCACGAGCGAAGAAAAAAACGTCGTTACTACAGCATAATGAGCCAATGTCATTATAAAATACACGTGACTGTGACTCATTCTGTAGTTAATAGGGTCCTGTTTGAAATTTAAAATGAGTCCCAGGATAACATAATTTATACGAACTGTGGCTCATTTTGTCGTAGTAACAAGGAAAATTAATAAAAAAAATATTTATTTTGAAAACAAAATGAAACTTAAGGTTCAAGTTGTCGTGACGCGTCTATATTTAACAATTGAAAAGAAACGAGTAGTTTGCTCAAAACCACATTTTGACAATATAACTAAAATCATCTTAAATTAATGAAATACAAAATAGGTACCCGATCAAATCCCAAATCTTCGTCCTCTTCGGCAAATATTTCCGGGTCGTAGAAAGGGAGATATGATCGATTCCTTTTTTCCGCCTTCCTACGTCTTTGTCTGAAACAAAACTTTATAAATAGCATATAATAAATATTTGCGTACGGTGTCATTTAATTTGTATGAACGAAATTGCGCGCCGCTAATAGTACGTCGAGTATTTTTTGCGCGGTTTTCAAAATTAAGAAGAATTTCTTTAAAATTTTGCAATTAAAGGCAGATCACATATATAGGTGGTGCAGTTTGTTTAAAAGTGAAATGTGGACATTTCATTTGACATCATGACAAAACAAAGCGTTCAAAGCGAAATTTTAAGCCTCAATTCGTAGTGCTCCTTTGGTGTCGCGATATGCAACTTAAAAAAAACGAAGCGTTGTTTTTTTACCCTTTTAACAACGTAATATTTATAGGTTAAAAAAATTATTTTTATATGCAATTAGACATCTGCTTGGTTGCATGATTTCGCTTGATTTTGCATATTTTTCATTGGATCGCTTCAACATAAATATTCAATATGGGTGTATGCCAGGTAAACTTTCTTACAAAACATCGGACCCACTTACGTATAATATTGAATCGTTTTTATGTAGAAATCCTTGTCTTTGGCTTTCATCCCCTGGCATATCGTGCACGTATGACAAAGATGGCGTTTTACAGTATCAAATTGTTGGTGATTCTTTATGTGATGGAGAAAAGCTTTGTTGTCTCCAGCATCTAAATTTATTCAGCATTTATAATTTATAATTTTTTGTAAGCTTTAACTGATAAAAATTTTAATAAAAAAAAGGCAGGGACACCCCATTATAAAATAGATTGGGGGGGGGGGGTTTATTTTTTTATTTATATATTTTTTTAAATTTTTTTTTATTTTTAATTTATAATTTATAAAATTTTTATTTAATATTTTTTTTTTTTTATAAATAATTTTTATTTTTTTTGTAATAATTTTTTTTTTTTTTTTATATAATTTTTAAAATTGTTTTTTTTTTTGGTGTTTGTTTTGTTGTTGGTTTTTTTTTATTTTAGTTTGGTTTTTTTTGATTATTTTATATTTTGTGTGTTTTGGGGGGGGGGTATTTTTCACCATAGTGACTCTGATAGAGGAGGATTTCTAGGAGTATATTATGCAGTAAAAAAGAAAGCTAGTATAAAATGGAGAGTTTTTCAAGTATTATATTTGTGCGTAATTAGTTTTGACTACTGTAGATGGATATTAAGTGGTATATTATGAATTTGATTTGTGTTTTGGTTAGTTATTAATAAATAAATGTTGCTTTTTTTTTTATTTATTTATTTGTAAATTGATATAATCATACAGAAAGGTAGCTTTTTTTAGTAGGTAATGGAAACTTTTTTAATAAAAGGATATATATATATGTCTATAAAAAGCTAGAAATAGAAGGTCTATTTTAGAATGTTATATATGTCTGTTAATATGAATCTATAAGTTTAAAATAGAGGAGACTTAGATATTGTATGATGTGGGAGTAAGTATGTGTATATTCAATTATATTTATATAGTCTAAAATATATATGTAGTAGGGAGCTGGGAATAGATAAAGGTATATTCATATAGTTAGCATATAGGTGAATCTCTATCTAGTATATGTCTATTCTATATAAAATATATAATGTGGAGTGTAAGTCGTGCTTTTCTGTCTATATATTCTAAAGAAATATTCAATGTTGTTTAGAATATTTGAATGTAGTTATGAAATAGTCTAATAATATATAAAAATATATGCGAAAAAACAATTGTTATAGTGCGCAGTTGCATATAATATAATAATTAAGATGAAGAAGAAGATAAAAAAAAATAAGAAGAAGAAATAAGTTGAATATATAATATTAGTGCAAGGGGGCAAATTAACTCTAGAGAAGGGTAAATAACTTCAGTAAATGTTAGTAGGGTTCTATGTGTAGATGGGCGAAGTAGTGCGTTATAGTTGTAATTATAATAATAAAAAGAAGAAAATAAAAAAAAAAAAAAAAAATATAATAATAAGTAGTAGAGTATAGTTGCCGTGGCGACGTGTGGTAAGCGCTGTGCCGTGCGCTAAAAGCAGGTGGTGCCGCGGAGTAGCGATGACTAGCGGCGGGTGGCTATTACTACACGAAGCAAATAATACTTAGAAATAAAACGTTGAAAGAAATGTGAGAACAAAAATAAGTAAACTAAAAAAAGTGCCGTGTTACCCGCTGTGAAGCAGATGGAGCAGGGAGCGGGCGGAGCTTGTGCCGTCTGAAAACAGGAATGCTGGTCTGCTGCGGTTTATCTGAGGGGATTATGGGGGTCTGCTCGGTGTAAGTCTGTAGAAGCATATGCTGCAGTGCGGTTAGTGGGCGGTAGGGGTTCTTTTGTCTATTTTTCATTTGATAAATAAACGAGAGAAAGACGAAAAAAGAAATAGGAAAAAAGGGAAGGAGGAAGGCTTATTCTATGAGCAGTAGAGAGGTATGTAAAATAGGAAGAGGGGAGGGGGAGGGGAGAAGGGAAAAAAAAAAAAAAAAAAAAAAAAAAAAAAAAAAGGAAAAGAATTAAATAAACCCGCTACTAAGATGGGGGAGGGGGAGATAGTCGGCCTCACACACCTGATAAAGGTGTTTTTAATATTAAAACTTAATGGGAACAAATACGCTGTGTCAAAAAAAAAGAAAAAAAACTTAAAAAAATAAAATTGTTTTGGAAAATTTTGTTCTTTACTAAAAATATCATAAACTAGTTCAAGTCTTGTCTTGTAATCGGTGGCCGTTATGATTATCTTTGAATTTGCATATATGTCATTATCGACCGCACAATTTGTCAAATCACACAATCGTGATTATCAATCCATTCTCCGCTGTCGGTTATATATATGTTCATTAAAAAAGACCAGCAATCTTAAACCCGTGTTATTGGCTGTGCTTCACGGTATAAGCTTGCTAACTGTAAATCCCATTTACCTTTACCACTCAAATATTAAATTAAAAAAAAACGTCACCAATTGATTCTCCGTACAAAATCTATCTATTTATGTTTTGGATTTCAAGTCATTTTAATTTTCTTTAGCCAAGTCATAAATGTTTTAAATAAAATTAGCATATACGTCATGATCGACCGCACAATTTGTCAGATCACAAAATCGTGATTATCAATTGATTCTCCGTTGTCAGTTGTATCTATTTTTTGAATTTTAAGTCATATAGATTTTATTTGGCTGAGTTATAATTGTTTTAAATAAAATTTGCATATACGTCATGATGAACCGCACATTTTTGCAGATCACAAAATTGTGATTCTTAATCAATTCTTCGTTGTCAGTTGTATCTATGTTCCAAATTTCAAGTCATATAGATTTTATTTGCCCTAGTTATAATTGTTTTATATAAAATTTGCATATACGTCATGATCGACCGCACAAGTTTTCAGATAACAAAATCGTGATTATTAATCAATTCTCCATTTTCAGTTGTATTTGTGTTCTAAATTTCAAGTCATATAGATTTTATTCAGTCATGTTATAATTGTTTTAAAAAAAATTTGCATATACGTCATGATCGACCGCACAATTCGTCAGATCACAAAATCGTGATTATCAATCGATTCTCCGTTGTCAGTTGTATCTATGTTCCAAATTTCAAGGCATATAAATTTTATTTGGCTGAGTTATAATTGTTTAAATAAATTTTGCACAAACGTCATGATCGACCGCACAATTTCGCAGCTCACAAAATCGTGATTCTTAATCAATTCTCCGTTGTCAATTGTATCTATCTATTTTCTGAACTTCAAGTCAATAGATTTTATTTGGTCGATTTATAATTGTTTTAAATAAAATTTGCATATTTTGTCATGATTGACCGCACAATTTGGCAGATCACAAAATCGTGATTATCAATTGATTTTCCGTTGTCAGTTGTATTTATGTTCTGAATTTCAAGTTATATGTATTTTATTTGGCCGAGTTATTATTGTTTTAAATAAAATTTGAATATACGTCATGATCGACTTTTAATAAGTACGTACGTAGGTACGCACGTATTTGGATAAAAAATACGTGTTCTCCATTGCGATAAAATGTTTTTAGTAAATTTAAAAATAGTAACTTTTTGATGTTGGTTTTTTATTAAGTTTAACGCTATACTGAATCTTTAAGGTATCTCCGGACAGTTTTCAAATCACATCGTTCAATAAAAAACCAGTAGAAATACAGAACAAAAATTATTTTTTTGCTTACATAAAATGTATTTTATTATTTATTGTAATTATAGAGAATTATAATATTTTAAAATATACTAACGAAGAATTTCGAATAAGCGGCAAAAAGTAGGAAACAAATGCGGTTTGAATATTTACAAATTTTTTTTGTTTTGATTTATTGAAAAAAATTATAATAAGTCTAAAATAAATATTAATATTAAATAAAAAATGTGGCAATGAAAATATGTTCACAGGGGGAATCGATACTTGACCTCAAAAATTTGAGCCCTAGGCGTTACCGACTGCGCCACATATCTAAAATATGCACACACAGACTAAAGGCTGGTTCATACTTATGACAAAACGTCCTTTGGACAAAGTCCAAAAGACAAAAGTCCTTTGGACTTTGTTCAAAGGACAAACACAGCGTAAAGGCTGGTTCATACTCATGACAAAACGCCCTTTGGACAAAGTCCAAAGGACAAAAGTCCTTTGGACTTTGTCCAAAGGACAAATACAATGTAAAAACGTTCTTTGGACTTTGTCCAAAGGAAAAAGTCCAAAGGACAAAATCCAAAGGACAACGTATTCATACTTTTTGTCCTTTGGATTTTCCTTTTGAATTTTGTCCTTTGGACTGTATGAACCAGCCCTAAAAACGTCCTTTGGACTTTGTCTAAAGGGCAAAGTCCAAAGGACAAAATCCAAAGGACAACGTGTTTATACTTTCTTGTCATTTGGACTTTTCCCTTTGGATTTTGTCCTTTGGACTTTGTCCAAAGGACAAATTTTAAGTAGCGTTCATACTTCGTCCAAAAAAAAAATTCGAAAGGACGTTTTGGCTTCCAAAGGACGTTTTGACTTTTCTAAAATTGTCTTTTAGACTTTGTCCAAAGGACGCTTTGTCATAAGTATGAACCAGTTTTAACAGCACGAGAGCTATTATTTCAGTTTAAAAATCATATATTTCAATAAAAACATACTATTTGGAGCTTTAAATTTCACCGAATTAAATTAAATCCACGTTTTTTAAAATCGTCGCAATTTTGAAAAAAATTAATCCCCAGTTTTTACGAAAAATCGTACATTAATCCATAAATACAAAAATATTTCCATTGGTTTTTACGTACGTGAAAAAGGGTAACAGTTCCGCTTTAATGGAAGTATTTTTTTAATAAATACTGAGTAGTGAATATTTTTAAGAATTTTAAAAAAAAAATTTGTTGCAATTTGATTTTTAATATCAATTATTTCAACTACTACCAATATATAATGAATGTGCACTTTATGTCGATAATCGACACAAACACCCCAGTTTTTTTATTGAAAATTAATTCTATCACTCTTTTTAAATGTATTCAAGAAAGTTCTCGAACGTTCTATTGTTTGGCGGCGCTCATGTAGTTTTTTCGTAACGTCACCTAGTTTTTATTGGTTAAAAACTTTCTGGAACTTCTAGAACTGTGCTTTGCAAATATATAAACTAAGAAATACAGTTACCTCGTTGGTATTATTATAAATCATTAAATGTTGTTATGATTATGTTATTGGCACCTTGCACTGGAACTTGGTTTATACATGAAGTATGCAATATACATAAGCGTCTCCATAACGGATAATTATCGTATCACCTGCTTATCTTTCGTAGTATGCAGATCAACCGATCGAAATTTCGCGCCCTTTCGGTCCGTTGATCTGCATACTACGAAAGAGAAGTAGGAGATACGGTAATTATCCATTATGGTGAGGCTTATGTATATTGCATACTTCATGTATAAACGGAGTTCCAGTGCAAGGTGTCTATAAATCCGAAATTATTATTTCAATAAACTTGTATTTTTACTTCCACTGCGTTCAACCATAAAATTAACCTCTGTTTTTTTCGACTCTAAAATTCCTCGACACTTGTATTAAATCGAGGTAAATCAGCCTTTAATTAACACTCTAATTCAATTTTTTATGGAAACATTTCTGTATTTCGCAAATATATAAAAATAAAAAATACAGTTACCTCGTTGGTATTATTATAAATCATTAAGTGTTGTTATAATTGTGTTATAAATTCGAAATTATTATTTTAATGAACTTGTATTTTTACTTCCACTGTGTTCAACCATTAAATTAACCTCTGCTTTTTTCGACTCTCAAATTCCTCGACACTTTATAATCGCGCTATCTCTGCCTTTTTAACACCCATATTAATTTTTTATGGAAACATTTCTGTATTTCGCGAGATCTAATATACCGAAAATCGCGATTTTCCATTCTTAAGACAACTGTCCGGAGAGACCTTAAGGAAAAAAATCAATTAAAAAACGAATAAAATACTTTCGGCTGCTGCTTCCATATCGCGGTCCCAAATCACGGGTTTGGGGCTGGGTGCCCTGTCTGCCGGCTGCGATGGGATTGGCTGATTGGACTGAGTGGCGGTCAATGATTGGTTGAATTGCATCCGCTGCGTGTCATTCGGCGTGTTGGGCAAGTGATATGAAAATCTCTAAATTTGTGATTTTTTTTAAACTTAAATCCCCGGAGCTGCGGAAAAGAACTCCGCTTTTTGAAGGTTAAAGCTGAACTGCGTTTTTTAGTAAACACGGAGCTTGGAGCCGAAAGTCTGGAGACGCCAAAAATGTACCTAAGCCTATGCCTAAACCGAAACTAGAACGATTTTTTTAATTTCTTTAAGTTCCGGCTCCAAGTTCTCGACATTTTTTGACGGCTCCAAGTTTCCTAATTCTGGCTTCACAAATCTATAGGCACCTTGCACTGGAACTCAGTTTATACATGAAGTATGCAATAAACATAGCGAGTCACCATAATGGATAATTACCGTATCTCCTACTTATCTTTTGTAGTATGCAGATCAATCTCGAAAGCGCGCGAAATTTCGATCGGTTGATCTGCATACTACAAAAGATAAGTAGGAGATACGGTAATTATTCATTATGGTGTTTATTGCATACTTCATGTATAAACCAAGTTCCAGTGCAAAGTGCCTATAAATTTAATATAACTGCAAATTTTGATATTTAGAAAGAGTTATTAGTTAAATATTAAGAAACGGTTATTAGTCAAGCAAACTAACGCAAATACATTTTAATTTTTTTGTTTGTTAAAACTTTGAAGACTTTTGGATTGAAAAATGCTTTATATAAAATCAAAAAAATATAAAATATCAATATTATCGCGCATGAAATTTAGCGATTTGTTGAACTTATATTGTAAAATTTTTAGGAGCTGAAACTGGGGCCTGTTTCATAAAAACCTTTGTAAATTCTCATTTTACAAATCTCCGCTTATTTTTTGTAAAATCCATGATAAAAGTTTTTCGACTTGTAACGCAAGGGACGCATCTCCGCGCACTGCTCTGCGCTGATTGGTCGTAGCCACCTCATTTTATCTTTGCTCACCGATCAATATTCGTCGTGTCGTAAATCCTCTATCATGTAATTTACAAAAAATAGGCGGAGATTTGTAAAATAAAAATTTACAAACGTCTTTATGAAATAGGCCCCTGTAATCAAATTTCTTATTGAAAATATCATAATATCACAATCGTTTTAGATATCATATTTAAAGCCTAAAGTAAACACAGTAAAAAACAACGCATAATAAATTAAGTTTCATTGTACTGTAAAACACATAGTTTTCATCAAAATTCCCAAAATAATGTTCTAAAAGCTTAAAAAGACACGTTTGTTAATTGCTGAATTGTTTACTGCTCACAAAAACTTTTTTACTTTTTGAAATTGGTGACGCCTGAGATGTAGTTCTGGTTCCACATGATTTTCTTGATTGGGAGAATTAGGACTCGAAGAATATTTAGATTTCACCTAAAAAAGCTTAAACTCCAGAAAAAAAATTAACATCTAATTGATTTTGTGAAAATTTATGAGGATATTGGCGGACCAATTAATAAAATTGTGCGGTTATAACGTCTTATTATAAAAAATCCAAAAAAACCGCATGCTTTTTTTAAAGTGCAGTATATTCCCAATAATACATAGTGGTTGTTTAGTGTTCATTTTGTTGCGGTTTTTTATTTATATGCAAATTGATATATGCAAAATATGCAAATATGCAAATTGATATATGCGGGCTCACACTAAGAAGATTTATTTCCTGGTTAACAAGCTATCAAGAAGAATATTACTTCGTTGTTGTTTTAGAAACCAGTTTACAAATTAAACCAATCATGCTAAACAAACGTTGATAAAACAATGTAAAAACCCAGGACTAATTATTAGAAAGTTTTAGTTTTAAAGTCTAAAAAAGTATTTATTGATTACCGCGATTTAAAAATTATTTAGTTCATATGGTTTTTTTTTCATTCTGCATGGTAGGAGTATAATGTGTTTTTAAAATCTTATAACTTTTTATGAGATTTCAATTTTAAGTTTTTAAGAACCGAATTGTTTTTTTTTCATATATTTTGCTTGTTTTTAAAGCAAAACTTTGATTTCAACGAAGCGAAATTAACACTGTAAAAACCACAAGCCAACTATAAAACCAATTTAGATGTTAGCAGAGCTCAATAAATAAAAATGCAATATAGTTTTGTTTATGGGCTAAACTTTTTCTGCTTAATTTTATTATAATTTCTCGTCTAATATTCTTTTCAAAAAATATTGAAATCTCTACTTTTGATTACAAAACGGGGAAATACAGCTAGGGTAATAAAAACTAAAACCAGGCACTATATCACATAAAATTATTTCAATGGGGAAGCAATACGTAACTGAACGAAGTACAAC
>JASAMX010014382.1:0-12165 GCA_030248175.1 Microlaimidae sp. YZB2_3 | reverse complement strand
CGGGACTCAAACGAAGCGGGACTAAAACGAAGCGGGACTAAAACGAAGCGGGACTAAAACGAAGCGGGACTAAAACGAAGCGGGACTGAAACGAAGCTCGCAGTGATTTTTTTCCGGGACTAAAACGAAGCGGGACTAAAACGAAGCGGACCCGTACGCGGTCTTTGAAACCATTAGTATGAAAAAGTTTACCCGCAAAATGGGGACATAAAGTTTAAATTAAGAAAATTGTTTTGTACAAAAAACATCATTGATTCCGTAAAAAGCAAAAATATAATGAATTGATAGAAAATTGATAGCATCACGTTCTTAGTTTTCCATTTGATCATATTAATGAATATTTTTAAGGAGTTTTAATTTCGCTGGCTTGCTTTATAGATTTTTATATAATATTTAGTCTTTGTTTTACATAAGTTGAAGCAATCAATATCTAAAAATAGTAAATAACAAACATAATAAATACCTATCTTTGTAAAAGTTTCGATCCTAAAAACCATATTTAATATATAAAAAGTATTAAATAAGTAATTTAATTCAAATTTTCCATTAAAAATTGTTTGCTGTACTTGTAAAGAACTATGCTAACAAATAATCTTTTTTGAAACTTGTTCTACACAATACTTTTCTTTAAGAACTTTAAAATGCATTTGTTTAAAAACTAACATTTGTCCAAAAACTCCTAGTTTTATAGAGAAGTGCCGATTTTCGGAGTTTCGAATCACGTTTTTCTGCGAGTTTCGCTTTATATTTATGTTAATTTCATAAATAATTTTGTTAAAGAGAAATTCCGCTGATTATTTTATTAATTTTTTTTAAACTTGGTAAAAACGATATAAATAGTATTGAAAATGCCTACAAAATAAGTTAAAACATATTTTAAACTTTTAATAAGAGTGAAATCCCGAATTTGATGCGCGAGACATTAAAAGAACATTATTTATCGATACATTAAAAAAAAACTTAAAAACTGTCAGGTGATATCCAATAAATTCAATTTAATTTAAAATAAATTAATAAAATATATATTTATAATTATTTAATATAGTAATATTATTTTTATAAATATATATTTTTTAGGTTCCGCGCGGGACGCTATAGGGACATCCACGATGCCGGTCTCCGTGAAAGTCTACTACGGCCAAGGCACAGCGGTGGAAATCAGAAGGTGCATAAATTTTATTCATATCTCAAAATTGCGAAGCACACATTACTTCAGCCCTGTGCACGGTCTAGAAATGCCCTCCCCCGCTTTATTGGAGGATTTGCCCCCTGTTTTATTGCCCTCTCCCCCTGCCCAAAAATGAAAAAAGTACCTTAAAATTATGGCGCCATTTTTGACCTATAACGACGCAATCATGGCAAATTTTTTGCAATTTTTAGCCTATTTCAATGCATTTTAAGCCATTTTAGACCTATTTTTAACTTATTTTCGCTTTTTTTGTCCCTTTTTTGCCTTTTCTATTCTTTTTCTCCTTTTTTTCTTTCTCCCTTGCTTGCCCCCCCCCCGTTTTTTGCCCCCCCCCCTCCGTTTCAAAAAAGTTGCCCCCCGTGCCCCCCATTTCGGAATTGTCCCCCCCGTTTAAACCCGGGGGGGGGGCAGAGCACAGGTCTGTTACTGCATTTGAAGCTATTAAGAAACACGACCTCTGTTATTTTGAATGTCGTCAGAAGAATTAAAATATGATCAGTGTATACCGGTTAAACATAAAAAACAGACACTATGTGATATAATTAATCCAGATTTTATTGTAGAAAAAAAGCTTTTGACCATCAAAACTCTTATAACTTTCAATTAAAAGTGGGATACAGAGTTAAACTTTTTGTTTTCGATTTTGATAAATTTTTGTGAAAAATTTTTCCCTGCCCTAAACAGTTAACATAAATTTTTTGTCATTATATCTTTACTGGTTCAGAAAATATAAACCTCCGAAAATGCCTTTTTTCCGTGATTCTGTACTTAAATCATTGCTCAGTGAGTATAAAAAATTTATGTTATAAATATACATTCAAAGAAAGCGGCAATATTGCTTTTATTGTATACCTTGATTGTTAAGATTGATGCAATATTTGTTGATATTGCGTTTTCCGTCGTCAAAAACACAAAGTATGGGAATTCATTTATCGGCAGCAAACTTTTAACAATTGTGAGCGGGTGGCACCCGTAGTTGAATCGGTGGCGTTGCTGAGTTCATGTAAATCTTTGACGTGTTTAAATCCCAGTTAATTCTGTTTGGATTTTCCATAAAAATGGCAAACTTTGCTTAACTTTTGAATTTTTTGTGCTCCATCTTTTTGTTCTTAACGTGATTTCATTTTTTGTTTTTATATTTATATTGAAGGAGTTATCTGTTTAAAAACAATTGTTAAAATGTTTTATTAGATTAGTTTTTAATGGAAAAATAGTTTAATGGATGTTTTAATCTTTAATGGTTTGTTTTATTTGAGTGTATTGTTTTTTGTAATTAAAATTACTATGCTCGTTGAGCAATCTTTCAAGAACGAATCAGCGAAAAAACGCCATTTTTAAAAAGTCATCTCCTAAACCACTGCAGATATTGTCACGAAAAATATTTTATGTGTTATTGGAGGCATGGGAAAGCTTTTGAAAAAAATCCTCAAAAAAATTGAAGACAAAAAGTTTCACTCTGTTTCACACCTTTAAGATTAATTTGTAACGCGATTCTTCGAAAAAAAATCCATTGGTAAACTTGCTTGAAATAACGGTCCCTTGTTTTATTTAGATATTAAACAAAATCAGACTTGGCGAATAATGTCCTTTTTTCTCTAGATCCCACTTTTTAGCAGTATTCAGTATTTTTATAAGTATTTCCTAATTTGCGTTTGTTGTCGGCGTATTGTTTTTACGTTTTTTGCGTTTAGGTTCACTTTCAGGCCCGAGCAATTAATTTACAGTCGTGAGGGCACCAGCTCTTCCTCTTATCAGGCGGCTCCGGGCCTTTACCACGCCCTGCTCGAACGCATCCGTGCCTTATACAACGGCCTCAACCTCAGAGAAGTCAATCTCTGCTGGAAAGGTAAAATTACGCCATTGAATTTAAATTTCATTTGTTAGAACGCTGAAAAATTCATCTTAGGTTGGTTGTAAGACCATTAGTTTGTTTACTTTTTTATTTTTCAAAAAACCCTGTTCGTGCCTTATAAAACGATTTAGGGTCGATGGAGCCAAGGGAACTTGGACCTGGAACTGGGAGCCAAAATGAGGAAGCTTGGAACCGTAAGTGGGTAACCTTGGATTTTGGATTCAAAGCAGAAGTAAAAATCGCTTCAATGTTTCACTAAGCCTTAGTGAAGCCAAAATTTAAGCCCAAACTAATTTTTTTCTTAAGGACTCCAAATTCCCATTGTTCGTGGCTCCAAGTTCCCTAAATTTTCGATGGCTCCAAGTTCCCTACTTGTGGCTCTAAAGACCCCGTATCTATAAAGCGGCCTCAATCTTAGAGAAGTCAATTTTTTGTTGGAAAGGTTACATTAATTTATTTAATTTGAAGCCTATAACGCTGAGTGATCCGCCTTTTTTTTTTAATATCTAATAAGAAAGCCTGTTCAAAGTTCGAACGCAAGTTCTAATAAGTTAGCCTTATAAAACGGCCTCAAACTCAGAGATTACAATCTCTACTGGAAAGGTAAAATTATGTCATTTAAGTCAAAGCCACCGAAAGATCCGCTTTTGATTGGAATGTGAGTTTGTTGAAAATTTCAAATTAGCCAAAAAGAAATCAAATGTAGGACCTAATAATATAACTAACTCTCAGTAATCCACTTTTATAAATGCGTCTGTGGATGTTGTTTTTTATTGAACTTTTACGTTTACTGAAATGTCAGATTTACGTCAAGCGGCTTATAAAACATACCTTTTGAACAGAAACGCAGGTGGTTGAATGAAACCTTGTATGCAATGTAAGCCTAAGGTTGCAATTACTTAGTGGCGGGAAGCACGCTCTTCGACACAGGATCAAATGCTAGTAATTAGCCCTTTCTTACTTTCGAGGCAAATCACCGTTGCGTAATACCAAAGCCAAAAAAGCCGAAAAAGCCAAAAAAATTGAAATTTATCATATTTTTGATTTCATTTTATTTTTTTTATAATTTGGTCTTAATTTTAATATTTTAATGATTAGATGACGACGCAGACTATGTTGTTTTCTCCAGCGATGACGAACTTCGAGTTGCTATCAACAACACCAAAGACAATACGCTCAGGATATATATCAGAGGTACAATTACATCATATGGACTTAATTATAAATACACTACCACACATTAATCTCAGATTGAATCGTTATTAATCTAAGATTAGCGAAGAAAACCCGCCGATTTTTAAACCACCTGTGGAGGTGGTTTAAAAATTGGCAAGTTCAGTGGATGTGCGGGTGAAATAGTAACGATTTAATCTGAGATTAAGTTTTTATGCTTGATTAAATCGTTAAGCTAGATTATCCAATCAATACTGCTTGCTAGTATGTTTACCGTAAAGCGAAAAACCCAAATTTCAAATTAACTCAAAGTCCGAGTAAAGCTTGAGCATAACACAACCCCTGATAAAATTTCAAAATGAACTCAAGTATCAAGCATTTTTATATTTTTTGTAATTTTTGCGTCATTTAATTTTTAATGTTTTAAACGCGGCCACAAGTGCTAAGTGAGCAGCAATTTAACATTGAGCTACAATGGCGCATTTAGTTTTTCAAGTTTCAAACGAGCTTTTTGGTTTTAAAACTGCAAAAGCTTAACTTAAGTGTGTGTTTTCTGCAGTTTCCTGTTAATTTTGTTCTCTTTGGGTTTTGCAAAACTTACTAGGTTTTTGAGCTGCTGCTTGTTGTCAATTCCAGAGAGTCATGAATTCATTTGAAATTGGGATTGGTATTAGTAAAATAAATGGGTAATTTTTAAAAACCTGTTTAGTTTTGTGTTTTAAGTAAATACAATTCCAGTGTTGTGTTGAACAAAATAAATCAAAATAAAATAAATAAAAATCAGAGTTCTGAAGAAACTATGTGAAGCTGCAGTTTAACCAGTCGAACGCTCTTTGATTGCCTCTAAAAAAACAGATTTATACCAAAATATAAATGCACGCGCAGGCGTGGGTAGTTTTGTAAGCGCTCTCGATTTTCGGTCTATTTATTTCATAAACTGTCTTTGTTACCGCAAATACAATTTGGATACTGTTTATGTTACTGAAATTACAATTTAGATAAGGAAATCACTCCCAACTCAAGTCGGCGTCCTCATGACACCGTGTTCGTGCGTCGATCACGAGATGAATATGCTTCCACCAGCAGGTTTGTTGTTTTGAATTGTTACATATTGCGTTATTTCACCAGTAGATTTGCTGTTTTGGTAGTTTTTTTTTGCAATATTTGTAACAGTCCACCAGTAGGTTTTTGTTGTTGTTGTTATTGTTATCTAGGGGTGTTTGAACCATCTGAGTTACTATATTATTTGTAAAAAATACCGTTTGAGCAAAACAGTGCAGCGCAAAATAAATTTGAGTATAAATATTCCCATCAAACAGATCGATGATACGGAACTGTTTTATAATGTTTGGTTAGATTATTGAAGCAGAATTATTGATTTAGGTGTTTTTTTTATTAAATTGAAATTTTTTCAGTGCACGTTTTTGTAATTAGGGTAACTGACTTAATTTCGGCCACGCCTTAATTTCGGCCACCAATTTAGGGTGTTAGAAAATTGGCTTATTTTTAAAACACAAAAGAACTAGCACAAAAGTGACTGGATTAATGTTGAATAAAGTGTTTTTGCAAAAGTTTTTTATTTTTGTTATTCTACATTATCAACATTTTCATACAAAAAGTGAATTTTTTGTGATTTTTCTAATTTTTGCTTTGTGTTTAAACTGCGTCAAATTTAGAACGAAGCAATATATAATCTTAAAATATCTTCTATTTAAGGCTCAAAGTTGTGAATTTTGATGTTTTTATATTTTCTTCAAAATCATTTTGCAATGCGTTTAACTAACTGCGCATTTTAAGATTCCGTTAATTTTGGCCACCTGAAAATTTAGGTAAAAGAACCTGCCGTTTTTTGCTGTTTTTAAATATCATTGTACTACTCTCTTAATTTTGTTTGCGAAAAGTCATGTACAAATAAATCAGACTTAGTAAAAATTACTAGGTTGTTTGTAAACTTTTACGAAAAAAACTATTGTTTATAAGGCCTCATTTTTGCATATTCTTTACTTGTCCATTTGGCCTAGTGGTTAGAGTCCGGGACTTGCATGCAAAAGTCTAAGGTTCGATTCCCTCCGGAGACATTTTTTTAAAGTTTTCCAGAACAGTTTGTAAATTTTACAAACAAGTTTCTTGTCCCATTAGAAAGTCACGTTTTTGTAAAATTTGCAAAGGTTTTAGTGAAAAAAGTGCAAACAAAGTTAAGAGAGTACCGTATTTATAAAGATTTTTTTTGCCCGTTTGACTTTGTTTTGACGTTTTTTAAGCCAAAAATAAAAATTGAACAAAAAATACAAATTATTAAAACTTGTTTTTTTAAGGTTTTGACATAATTATTTAAAGTCTTGCTAATAACTATTAAAGTTCGCAAACGGGAAAAATTAAGTTATATGCACCAAGAACAATACCTAAAGGTAAATTTGCAACCTTTAGAAACTTTTATTGTTCGTTTAAGCAATAGTTATGGTCAGTTTCTTGTAGGTGGCCGAAATAAATGGCACGCGCCTTAACTTCGGCCGCTTTAAAAAAAAGTTTAAACCTTCCTATCCAAGCGTAACAGAAAATACCTCCCCAAATCTATTTTCGCAAGCCGATGTTAAACCTAAGCCTGCATTTTCTTAAGCCTAAGCAAAACCTAAAAATCAAGTGAAATTTTGCCGCTCAGTTATTAGATAAGGTTGACAATGATTTCAGGGACGTAGCCAGGGGGGGCGGGGGGGGACGGCCAGCCCCCCCCCGAAACAAGTCGGACAGGAGGAAAAATAAGGATAGTGGTTGGGCGGGGGGGCGGGCGCCCCCCCCCCGCCGAAATGGTTGCCAGTAAAATTTGGGGGTTTTCAGAGGCTAAAAATTCAAAATTTTCTAGCGCCTCGCTAATCGCTTGGCGCCAAACTTTAAAATAATTTTAGTACCTCAATGGACCCCCAAAAATAAAAAATTTGTTCCGCTTCGCTTCGCTCAGCGGTCACTTTCTATAGTATACATACATTATATACCTCGTTATTTATGTTGCCTGATGCTATTAGCTGTTTTTGTTCTTTCTGTTTTTATTTAAATTTGTTGTAGTTGTGGTTATATTAGGCTAATGTGTTCTCTCTTTGGCACTGTCAATGTTGTGCACCCGATAAGAACACAAAGGGTTCTAGGCGGTGTGGTAGAGGCATATTATCTATCTATCTATCAATGTTATTTCAAAGTTAGTACAATAATTTTTATAAGTAACAAGTACTACACAGAAAGCAAAACAAACAATCATATTGGTTGATTTATGTACCTCCCCCCTCCTAAATTTTCCTGCCGCCTATAGCATTGGCTCGGATTTTTTTCATATAGGTAGGTACCCTAGAAAACATGGAGTTGAAATGCAGCTCATGTGCTTTGGTTTACAATGTGGGTTTAGCCAAGGGGTCTAAAACTAACGTCTCTAAATTCATTTTTTGTAAAATTCAGGCTCTGCCAATGTGCTTATGTAATTTTTTACTAAGAAAACATGTTTTTAACTAAGAAAACCGCTAAAAACATTAGATAATAGGTTATTAGGCCAAAAACAGTGTATTATACAGCTTTATCTACGTTTATCCCTGCTTTTTTAACGTTTTCAAAAATCAAGGGGGTGAAGCCCCCCAAAATTTCGGGGGGGGGGGGGGGGCGGGCCCCCCCCCCCCGAAATTTTTTTTGTACTACAATCCCCCCCCCAAAATCAAAATGTGGCTACGTCCCTGAATGATTTATATTTTGCTTAGGCTTGAAAAAACCAGTGCTTAGGCTAAGGAAAAACGGCAGTTTCTAATTTTCAGCGCGCTGAAAAATCAGCGCGCCGAAAAATCATTTTTTAATCACAGTCAAACTGAGCGGAAACGCCTTTTTAGTCAGCTAAACAGTATTAAACGCTTTTTTTTTGTTTTTTCCTAAGCCTAGGCAAAACCTAAAAATCAAACTAAACTTTATTATGATAATAGAGTTAGATTTTTTAGCGCACTTAAAATTACCACTGGCGCGCTGAAAATCAGAATCTACCGGAAAAAGCTCTGGAGGAAAATCTGCGGAGTTATTTTCTGTTGTTTCAGAACTGCACATAATATTTTGGCCATAATATGGCCAAAATATTATTATGCAAAAACATTAATTCTATTGGTGTGTGTAAACGTACAAAATCTTGAAAAATACAAAATTCATTCAGACCTGTGCATGGTCTGGAAATGCCCCCCCTCGTTTTATTATAGGATTTGCCTCCGCCCGTTTTGTTGCCCCCCCCCCCCGCTAAAAAATGAAAAAGTACCCTAAAATTATGACGCCATTTATGACCTATGATGACGCCATCATCGCAATTTTTTCGCAGTTTTTAACCTATTTCAATGTTTTTTAAGCCATTTCAGACCTATTTTTACCTTATTTTGGATTTTTTTTGTCCCTTTTTTCTCTTTTCCCTTCTTTTTCTCTCTTTTTTTCTCCTTTTGTTCTCTTTTTTTTTCTTTCCCCCCTGCTTGCCCCCCCGTTTTATTGCCACCCTGTTTTAAAAAAGTTGCCCCCCTGTGCCCCCCGTTTAAACCCCGGGGGGCAGTACACAGGTCTGTTCATTACAATCCACTTTTTCAAACATATACAAAGGTATAATAAACAAACTGAAAAAAATCAGAGTCACCACAATAAATCTGCAGAAAATTTGAGATTATTTTGATTATATTTCGTTAGAAAAAAGGGTATTAGTGCAGTATAACAGCACCACCGAGATAAGGAAAATCTTGCATTCACATATATGTATTTATTTATGGCGGATATGGATATGACATATGACTATGCAGATTAGCTAGGCGCTCATTAGCTGTTTTCCAGATATTAAAAAGAGAGTCCAAGAAGTTCCATACATAGTCGGCTTTTTTCACTATTTTCATTTTTAATTTTGAGACTATTTTCTTTCTATTTATGTGTTGTTTTGTTGTATATACTTTTGTACAGTTTTTAACGTTTATAAAACGTAAATGCAAAGCATCACATAAGCAGACTTGTGAACTGCCTACCAGGGTTTTATTGGGGGCATAGGTGGGCAGGGGGGGGGGGTTGGGGGGGGGGTTATACCCCCCCAAAATTTCGGATTTTGCTGACACCCCCCCCCCCCCTTAAATTTGGGGTAGTCGGGGACACCCCCCCCCCCAAATTCGCCTCCCAAAGAAAAATTTTTAAGTGTTATAAAAGGACTAAAAAATTTTTCCGCGCTTCGCGCGGAGTGTTTATTACCTTATTTCCCCGTTAGTTACCTTTTATTACCTTTAAATTCCCCCGCTACGCGGGCAGTTTAAATTTCCCCTCTACGCGGGCAGTTTAAATTGGCAATTTATCTTAGTTTTTCAATTGCAAATCGATTATCCCATTCAGTAGTTAAGGCATACATGTTTAATAAAACTACTATAAACACTATTATCCTTTTTTTAACGTTTTAAACACATGTTATAAATGTATAGTATAGCTATAAAAAACCTTAAATTTTGTAATTAGTATCATTTGGAATTAAAATTTCTAGTGTATTTTAGCGCCTCAAATTATAAATTTTTTCCTCCGGGGGGCATTGTTCCCCCCGAACCCCCCTGACTGAATTTTTAAGATCACAGAAAATTATGTAGAAATTAGGTAAAAAAACAAAAGTAAAATGTATGTTCACGCGATCACCAGGAGACGATTTTTAAGCCGTTTTTAGTATATATTTTAAAAAATTTTCGCCTCCGGCGGCTGGGGGGACACCCCCCCGGACCCCCCGGCCGACGCTTCGCGCCGCGTTGACAACACTTTTTCTTCCCCCCCCCCCCACCGACCGACGCCCCTGAAATGAAATCCTGACTGCGCCATTGCACATTATTATTAAAAGAATTAAAAACATAAAATTTATAAGTTGCAATAAGGTCTTATTTTAATCTTACACAGTTTTAAAGCATTTATAAGCTTGTTTTACGTTTTTTTACGCGTTTTAAGCTCATTTTAAGGCAGCGCGGAAATATTGGGTACACCCCCCCCCTCAAAATTTGGGTCTTGCTGGACACCCCCCTAAAATTTGACCCCCCCCCCCCCTATACCCCCCCCCCCAAAATCCCGAGAGGCTGCCCACCTATGATTGGGGGGCAATGCCAAAACGGGGGGGGCACGGGGGCAACTTTTTTAAAACGAGGGGAGGGCAATAAAACGGGGGACAAGCAGAGGAGAAAGAAAGAAAAAGAAAAAAAGGAGGGAAAAAAAGAAGGGAAAAGGGAAAAAAGGGACAAAAAAAGCGAAAATAAGGTAAAAATAGGTCTAAAATGGCTGAAAATACATTGAAACAGGCTAAAAACTGCAAAAAATCCTAGATGTGATAGCGTCATCAAAGGTCAAAAATGGCGTCATAATTTTAGGGTACTTTTTTTATTTTTAGCGAGGAAGAAGGGCAATCATAGGTGTTTTTGGTCGGGTCCGCTAGGGGGGTCCACCCCCGGGTGGAAGGCCAACATTTTTTAGGGGATGGGGGAGGATCCAGGGGGGTCTGGATCTCCCTGACTTTTTAGGGGGATTTCCAAACCCGGGTGCGAGATTTCAAATTTAGGGGGAGGTCAAGGGTTCAATTTTTTAACAAAATTTAAGTGTTTTTAGGTCTAATATTGAATTTTATGTACTAAAACCGCCCATTTAGGCCTAAAAAGTACTGTTTTTTACTAAAAAACTGTGTTTTTGACATTAAATAAAAAATATACTTCTAAATTGATCGGGATGTGGGGGAGGGGGGTCAGCCTTGCTAGGAGGGGTCAGGCCAAACCGCTCTCGAGATTTGGAGAGGAGGGAGGCCTGGATTTTTTCTATGGGGGAGTCCAAAATTTTGGCTCTAGGGAGGTGTACTGTACCCCTCTGTCCCCCAAAAAAACACCTATGCAGGCAATAAAACGGGGGGCAAATCCTCTAATAAAGCGGGGGGGTGGCATTTCCAGATGGTGCACAGGTCTGCATAACAGTGGAATGACTGCAAAATAACCCTATTCAAAAAAAGTATCAGTCCATTTATACACTAGTATGTATTCATGGAAAACCCTTGTACAGGTTTGGGGACTTTAGAGCTGAGGGACTTTAGAGCCAGCACTTCAGAGCCGGACCTGGGGACTTTAGAGACGCAGCAGGGACTTTAGAGCCGAAATGAAAAATGCATTTGCAAACAATAGTAAAACAATATACAAGTAATATTAAAACATTTACATAACAAATCGAGCTAATTATGCAATGCGGTAATTATTATGCGGGATAAATATGCTTCGGGTTTTCTATTGTATTACAGAAGATGACAAGAATAAGGATTTGGCAGGAGCTATGTTTTTTTTATGCCAAATCGACGACACTGGTGCCTAGAATTTCTTGCTGGTGCCTAAAATTTTGGGTCTAGGCGCCAGCCTGGAGCCTAGATTTTTGGCCATAAACGTATTCTTTAACGGTTTTTTTAGTCAACCAGACAAAAAAGAACACAAAATTTTTAAGGTTTTAAAAGACTAATTTTCAAAAATTTTCTTCCGTTTTGCTTTGCTCAGCGCCTATTGTTTTAGTTTATTTACAATTTAATCATTTTTTAGGATATATATATATATATATATATATATATAATATATATGTAAAGATTTAGGTAAAAGTTCTAACTAGTTACATTTTTTAATTAAAAAAAACCAATTTAAAAGTAAAATTCTAAAAACACTTAGTTTTGATTAAAACCTGAAAATAACTTTTGAGAAAATCCTTTTTTGCTTGCACTGATATTGCAAGAATTTTTAAAGTGTTAAAAAAAATTTAATTTATCTTTAACACTAAAATGTTGAGCTTCAAGCTGTGTGTAATGGAGCTCCGCTTTGTAGAGCTATGGAGCAATCCACGTCCACGAGCAATTTACGGCTCACCTATGGTTGTACTAATTGTGTGAATAATAAAAAAGCTATGCTAAGATTGGGGTAGGGCGTTTCCC